>CM067169.1:155638478-155671249 GCA_034093135.1 Erigeron breviscapus | reverse complement strand
TTTTGATTATAAGTCAACAGTTCTGATTAGTTATAGACAATGAACTAATGAGAACCTGAAAGATAGGTATTACACGGGAACTTTTTAAAATTGAGAACTGACCTGTGTTTCTTTGACGGTGTATCTTTCCAAGCAAAGTCTTCTTTTCTTCATTTGTTAGAACCTGGTGCTCAGGAACTAAAACATGATCTTTAACATTCACCAACAACTCTGCCTCCTATAATCCACAAACTGAAAAATTACAAGGATCAAGAGAGTAACATGCCTGCAATTAAATGTATAAATTCCAAGTAAATTCACACTATAGACACTACTCCAGTAACCACATCAAATGAAATGGTCTTACTTCAGAAGGAAGGCATTATCACGGGTGTGCTCAAAGGACTTCGCTATTGCATCACTCATCAACCTGTTCAGCCATTTTATGCTTAACAACTTTTTCTTTGTCTAGAATCTTGAGAGCCACAGGTTCCCCGGTTTCAGAATTCCTAGCAAACTTGACTTTAGCGAAAGTTCCCTCACCAATAGTCCTTCCCACCTCATATTTACCCACTCGTCGTTTGATTTTGGAAGGATTCATTGTCGCTTATTATCTGATAACAAAACATTATTCCTTAATCAAGAGTTGATATAATGCTACAACATAGGATTAAGGACCCAACTATTCAGAATTCAATCCACACACGAAAATTTGTCCCAAGTGGGAGTATAACCGAACACTTTGGATATGCTACACATTACAATCACGCCGCAGTAACAAAAAAAATGTATTGATCCTTTATCAAGTCAAGAGCTCTAAGACAGCAAACCAAGTTCATATATATACACTTTCAAGATAAATTATTTGAGCCTCAAGAATGGTTATACTTACATGGATAGGAGGGATGTGCTTCCCACTAAGAAGGTCAAGCAGAAGAGTCCCAAAGCTATATATGACACTTTCCGGAGTCACCCTCCCTGAACCAAAATTAGATAAGTGATGAGTACTTGATAAAATATTAAAATAGACTTTAATGATGGCAAGACAATCTTTATGACCTATATCAGAATCATCCATCTTGAATAGGATAATAGGTAAGTCTAGCTTGAAAACTTCCATAAGTTGAAATATAGGAGCTATATACAGTTTCTCAAATACCCGGATGAGTAAAACTGATATATGGCATTAAAGTAATGTCATGTGTCGCTTAGAAAAATAAACCAGAGGATGCATATCATCGAGCACCTTGAGTGCAATCCAGGTTAAAAAAACACTTACAGGGAAAAAAATATACATTACTTGGCATAAAACACTAAACTATACCAGTATGACTCTGTGTAAGCAGAAATTGAAATCAATTGTAAATTGTAAACTAAAAGGACAAAGTTACTCACATTAAAACTTTATCATTTAATTGATTAAACACATTATCCAACAGCAGCATGAAAAAAAAACATCATCAGACCAACAACCCCCAATTCCTACTTTAATCCCTTTGGACAAAAACCTGAGGCTGACTCCTCCACAGTTTCCAAGTTCTAATCTTGTTTCCACCAATCTTTCAATTCAAGAAACCAACAAAACCACACACAATAGATCAATAAAATGGCAAATGTTACACAAACCAAGTGAATTCTAAATGTAGAATTCTTTTTTTAAGAAAATCTACCTTGTTCTTTTGGTGGTTGTGGCAAATCATTTGGTATTGCTATAGGCGAATCATAAGGGAGAGAGGGAAGGGGGTTTTCCGTAGCAGCGAATAGAGACATGGGCGGTGATGGATGGTGGCGATGATTATAGGTTGTGAACTTGTGATGGCGGCAACGTTGGTTGTGGTTGCCGGAGCAGCGAACAGATCAGATAAGGGGCGCCCAAAAATCAACAGTGAAGAATCATAATTGGCGGTGGTGATGGATGGTGGTGGTGATTGTGATCGAGGTCGTCGTGATTGCTGGTGGTGATGGGGGCGGATAGAGAGAGCCAGAGAAGAGGGTTTTGTAGAGAGGGAAATATATGTAATGATCAATAGGAGGATGATAAATAAGGGGGCGGTGAAAGAAAATCAGAGGATTCCATGTGTGTCAAACAACGGATATATTATGAGGATTTTTAAGAGATTTATCTCTTTTAAGTTGTAATACTTTTTTTACTTTAGGTTGACTTTTAATTTGAAAAGGCTCAGATTATTTTGACTATTAATTTGGATGGCTCAGATTAAAAGTTAGATTTATTTTTTTCTCCCTGCTCTATCAACAATATATATATAATTTCCCGACTTAATATCATAACATCTATATATAATATATAATATATGAGTTTATTAAGTTTTTATAATAAGTCTTAATAACTCATTATCTAATTAATAGAGTCCAGCCCAAGCAATACCAACAGGCTCCATTTTATAAAGAAAATCCAACCATTCATATACTTCCCAAAGCTATACCAAACGGGCTACATTTAAAATATATAAAAAAAAGAACTCAACCATTTATATACCAACATTCAGCTGAATGTTCAATCAAAATGCAATCGGGAGATTATTAGGCTTCTGAAATCCTCATTGAATCAGATTCAAAATCTTGATTTTTGATTTTTATCTTCTTCATCCCTGTCTATGATTGATCCTCATATTCTTTCTTTTTCTTTTTGTAGGTAATTTTTTTGATATGGAATTAAATCATTTATCGGTTACTTCAGAGGTTAGACGTGATTATATAATTCAAGCGAATGAAACAAGATGTTTGCTTCACAAGGTGATTGTTTTCCATTTAATTTGACGTGTTTTTAATGTGCATGTTAGTAGCGTACTTGATCACTCTAAAGGGTTGTTGAATCTAAAACAGTGATATGTAACTCAATAAAAGTTGTAGGTTTTTAGGCAAATTTTGTGATTCTTGATATTCTGTTTTACCAAATTTCAGTTTCCACTTCTGTCAAGGTGTTTGAAGTTGCAGAAACTGTGTTTAGAGAACACTAAATGCACTGAGATTCAAGTACGGGAAATGCGATGTTTCAAGGGCTATCAAAAGTGTTTGAAGTTGCAGAAACTGTGTTTAGAGAACACTAAATGCACTGAGATTCAAGTACGGGAAATCTGATGTTTCAAGGGCTAGCCTAACCCATTTGACATGTTACAATTGAAACATAACCTAAATTGGTCTATATGTAGATATATTGATCAACAACGACAAATTCTTGCAATAGAAATGTAACAATCATGTATATGTCACAGTTCTTCTTTCCTGATTAGTGTGGATCTAGGACTCATGCCTTAGCTTTTCTAATAATACCCATTTGTTGTTATTTTAAAATAGTAGATTCATTTGTTATTGCAACTGAATACGTTTATAGGATTGAAGGAAAACAAGCATTGTTCATTTGAGATTTGTGTTTTATTTTGATTTAGTATCAATTTTGCTGGTTATGACAAATTTTTGGATTGAATATATATAGGTTATGTTCGGATTCAAACTCACCTGTCGTTATTTCATCTATCTTTTTTATGATTTGGGTGTTTGAAATTTGTGCTTTTTTTCCTCTTTGTGATGATTTTTTTCTTTCTGCAGCCATGTTTGTTCTTCCACAATATAAAAACAATTATCCAATCAAGGTATGTGAAATTGTTAGGGTTTTTTATTATGTATTTTTTGGGGTCTTAGGATTTTTCGACCCACACAATTAAAGGGTTAAGCTGAAAGAGGAATGGGTCAAATAGGTTAGTGCTTAAATTTCTTGAAGTTCCATTATCAAGTATAAGATCTTCCATTGCTTCGTTCATATATTTAGATTGTTATGATAATAATATTACATTTGATACAATTGTTATTCTTTGTGGTTTACCAAAAAGTGTTTCGGGGGTTAGTGGGTAACCGAATCTGACCTGTTTCAAGTGGTTACCCTACTAGACCGACCCACCCAACTGGCCACATATAGCAATTATATTAGGTGAAATTTCAATTTTATATTAAGAAGGAATAACAATGATGCGTTTTACTAAATCACGGTAAACTTCTCGATAAAAAGGTTTAAAAGGACCAGATGTGCACATTTTTACTTTAGATATTAAAAGTGATTCCATCAGATAATCGGTCCTAAAAAACCAATGCCCCCGTGACAGAAGTAGCTGATGGAAATGAAGTATACAAACATTACCCGGGTTTAAAAATCATCATGAGACAAAAGGGATGATATTTGGTACTCTACAATAATGTTTGTAAAGGGGGTAGTTGCTATCTTTGCCCATATATGCTGCAACCTTCCCCATGATACAGTAGATAAGTTTGTCGATTGTCATACAATTAGGGATAGCATCAGGATTGACAATAATATCGGGGGATTATCATACACCATGTTTTCTTGTGTGCAAGTCATACCCACAGCCACGGTTCCCTTTTGACCATGCCTATGTTGAACTTATCTTAGATTTGTCTTACAGATCTCTCTAAATTTCATGAACCTTGATCCATTAGCAAAACTCAGAGTCAAACTTTTAACATCAGCATTACATGTAGCAAAACGGGTGGGTTGGGTAACAGGTCAAACAGGTAAAATTTGTATAGGCTGAAACCAATCTGGTTGACAGATAAAAATACACATACCTCATCAACCATTCTAATTTCATTGTGGCATAGGCTTGTGCTGTGATCACAACATGTGTATCGTAAAGCTGTCCCCTAAGCATCTTCAGGCGTTATAGAAGTCATTTTCCCAATTATCACATCCTTACCTTCAACTCACATTCCCTTGCATTACAACTATTGTGTTATTAGAGGGGAAAAAACAGATTAGAACTTAGTGAGGAAATGGACATAGCGGTGGCGATACAATCCAACCCGTTTTCACCATGAAAACAGCGCTCCATATTAGTGCATATTGCATATAAGAAAAGGGAAGTATTTGAGGTATCTTATACCATGGATTGTGTTCAAGACACAGATCGGTTTTCCTTTATGTGCAATGAGTGAGGAAACAAGCTTTTTATTTAATGATGTGGAGCTCCAACACTTGGTGAGCCTTTCCAGAAATACGGGAGTAATGTTTATGTTGGTGTTTGTCATGCTCTATATAGTTCATTACTGGCGGGGGCACTGTTCACTTTGCATGCATCTCAAATTCATATCAATCTGCCTACTCTCACCGATAAGGATAAAGAGGTGGGCATGTTTTACTACAAAAAAGTATTATGAAGAATCTTTGATGTTTATAGTTTAGTCATATTGTAATAGGGCCGTTTAATTACTTATCTATCACGTTATTGGTTTTTCTCTTTGTTATTTATATTTATATGTATGTTAGTAGTCGAAGTGCGGAACGATGCTTTTGTTTTTCTTTTAATGCATTTTGGTGATATGTAGAACTGTCAGGTGAAAGAAACTATGCAGCTTACTACATAGTTTGGGCTGTAATGCTATTGATTTTCATTTTATTATTTATCATTTATATGACTTTGATCATGGTAAACAATAGTTAAAAATGTGGTCCTTGATGCAATATAGGCTCTGATGCTATGTGAGAAGGCTAAAGAGATTCTGATGGTGGAGGTGAGAAGGCAACGTTAATTGGCAAATGAAATGAGAGCATGCATTTTGTGAATGGAGACTGTTCCGGGAAGGGAATAGGTAACCTTTTTTGTATGCTCATTTTCTCTGGAGAAGAAGCAAGCCCACGAAGGTTCCCACAAGAATGATTTAAACACGATTTGCTATTACGTTGAATGAGTTAACCCCTGGACAAAAGGTAAATATTCACTCACCTATGTAGTTTTGTTTAATCTATTTCTTCAATAACATTTATGTCCATTTTTATGTTCTACCTTTTTTTGATTGTTGTCTCGCATTTAACAGTGAGGAGTTTTATGAGTTAAAACATGTAACTTTTTATTATGGGTATAAATGGGTCTGGTTGGAATCACCAAACTCCAAGATGTGCCAAATTTGCTTTGGGTAACCATGGGTAAAATTGGTGCTGGGTAAAGTTAAATGGCAACTTATGGTACAATTTATGCTCATTCTGGTTTACAATACATTTGGGAAAGTGTGCAACATTGGGGAGGGGCTAAGCTGGGTTGTACTATGGGTTATGTCCCTTCGAATGTAGATAACCTTGGCCGTTTAAGTTCATCCTTCACCCTGCTGATTGACGATGAGGACCCCGCTCTGAAAACATTCAAGACTTTGATCAGGTTATTTCTACATTCCATTAAAAACAGCTACTTTATCATGCTATGCGTGCTCGGTACCTAAATTATGACTGTTGTGCTTTAGTGGTGTGCATGTCAATGAGTACAGCGAACCCATAACCGTGGTTCGCACACTTCAGGAGCTGTTAGATCCATAACAACGAAACAACATGCACACATTAATTTTATATTTGGGCATGCATTAATTAATGTCGATATGGGCAAAGTTGGTGTATGAATTTATGCCTTAGAAAGAAAAAGCATCATATTAAATTAATCGAAGACCGGATTCTAGATTTGTGTTTATATATATAATATACACAAATACACATTTCGAGCTTGGTCGATCATACTTTCTGGTGTTTCCTTATATGGTATTATGTTGATTGGGCAGGTTTAGAGTGTAACTTTATGTGACTGATGGGATCATGAGAACCGTTGTGGTGATGTTTGATGAGGCTGTAAAACTGCTTGACAATAGACATGAAGCGAATCAGCTAATATTGAAGTCAAAGACGTACTACTGTAGAACAGGTTTTATATTGATCAGATCCTTTTATGATTAAGCAGATAATTTACCTGTCGTGTACTCATTAATGTTCAATTATGTTTAGATCGGTTTTTAAAGATTTATGCAGTAGTTTTATATACCTCAATACAATTCTAAAATGTTGGATATGGAAATTTTCTTTGATATTAGGATGTCATGAGTTGAATTGATCCAGGGGATGACTGCATATAGTGAGCAATCCCTCAAAAGTTTAGGCCAGGGGATAATCTTCGGCCATGTGATAAGGTAAAAGCTATCATTATTTTATCAATCATAAGTATAGGTTGATATAATTGCTAATATAGATTGTATACCTCATAGTTGGTAACTTTTAGTCTCTCGATTTGGGTGAGTTTTTATGTCAAAGGGTCAATATAAATAATTAGCCTAAGAGAAACAAGCGAATGGGTTATGATGTGGAAGTTAAGTGTTGGCAACCTTAAAAGTTATAAATAAAAATGAATAAATCATTATTCTCATAGGTCAGAACGGTTATTTATTTAATATTTTATTAGGAGTAACAAATTTATGAAATTAAAAAAACGACAAAGTAGAGTTTGTTGTTTCAGTTGGGAGGCATCAAGCAAATAGACTCAGGGAGGCTTAATGCGCAATTGTGGAGCGTTTGGCCTACTACCTCATGATACACGGGAAACTTCCTTTATTAGTTTACCTGTTGAGAAGATGGACCAAGAAATTAAGGAAGTTCCTGAGGACTATGATCTGGTGTGCACTCATCCTATGTTCGGGCCAGAAAGTGGTAAATATGGGTGGAACAATCTGACATTTATGTATGAAAGAGTGCGAGTGAGGGACGAAGCTTTATGCTCATCTTTTCTTAAGGTAAAAAAATGTGTTATATTTGTATTGTTATTTAACATGCTCACAACACAATGGGTGACACCTGATTATTAGAGAAAAAGCAGGACATCATTAGGTGAAAACCTATACATTAGATGACATTAGAACGTTTGGCCAATTGCAGAGAAAACATACCTTGAATAGATCCATTTATAAGCTATAACTAAATAGGAGTAGAATTACTATCTATATTTAACTTTTTATAGATCTAATGGACATTTTGATTGATAAATTCTATTTTAATATTGGGAAAAATCCATAAAAAGGTAACATTTTTATTCAAAATTCCTAATAAGGGGAACTATTTAGTTTCGTCTATTAAAAGGATTCATTTTAAAAATTTCTCAATAAAGGTAATGTCGTTAGTTTTCATCGTTAGTCACCCGTTAAGTGCATATGGTATGCCACGTCATTAAAAATGCCACGTGGACATCTGACATCATCTTCTAAAACCTATCAATCTTATTTTCTCTTTTTTTCATCACATATGTCGTATAAATCATAAACCTTACATACTTCCAATTTTCCATTCTTAAACCAAGTAAACGCAATATGAATACAAATATAGTATAAAAAAAAATAAAATTAAAAGGGTAAATTACACAAATGATACCTGAGGTTTGTTCGAAACTACACTGGTCATACCTACAATTTAAAAATTACGCGAGACATACCCATCGTTGTCAAAAACTTACATTGACCATACCTATCGCTGACGGTCGTCTATTTGCCGTTAATTCAAGTCACGTGCCGTGCATGTGAGGTATCAAAACCGTAATTTCGTGCATACTTCAGGTATTATTCTTGTAATTCACCCTAAAAATAATTATTAACAATTTAAAGTTTTATTTATACTTGAGTTATTAAGTTGGATAGATATGAAATTTATTATGAGAAAATAGTTTTCTTTTTTTCAATGAAAATTATATCAAGAAAAATGGTTGATACAAGAATGCATTTATAATAATATATATTATTATTATTTTGTTATATGTGTATAGTGAATTAAACAAGGATTAGAACCATGAAAACCACTATAATTTTTACTTTAATTATTATTTTATTATTGTTTTATTTTATTTTATTTAATAATTTATTCTTGTTAATAGAAACCTATTTAAAAAAATACAAAAAAAATAATTAAAAAACAATATAATTTTTTCGTATGGTTTGATGACATCCCCCTCAGATTAGAGGGGTAAAGCAAAGTCGAAGACTCGTCACGGTTTTAAAATATAATTTCACCTCAGATTAGCAATCTGTAGCATTTTGGATTTGAAGTTCCAGGGTTAGTCGTTAGTCTGAGCTTAGAATTTCTAAGCCTTAACCTGTATCATTTGATCACGTTTTTTCATAAATTTTTTATTTTTTTATTTTGAAATAGGTTTTTTTTTAAAATAAATATATATATGTGAATTTTAATATAGAATATCTACCCATTTTAATAAATGAAATATAAATATAAATATCTTTAAAAAAAATTATTAGGGTAAATTACACGGATGATACCTGAAGTTTACACGAAATTACGGTTTTGATACCTCACATGCACGACACGTGACTTGACTTAACGGCCAAATAGACGACCGTCAGCGATAGGTATGGTCAGTGTAAGTTTTTGACAACGATGGGTATGTCTCGCGTAATTTTTAAATTATAGGTATGACCAGTGTAGTTTCGAACAAACCTCAGGTATCATTTGTGTAATTTACCCTAATTATTATTAAGTTTCATATCATATTAAAAGGAAACTATTTAAAAAACTTTATATATCTCTAAACACATATAGTAAATGGCATTATTGATCAATCTCTAGATACAAAAAAGAAGCTTTCGTCCAGTGAGATCTGGAATAACACACATAGTACATGGCTTTACAGATAAAACGAATCACTAATTTCAATCCATCACTTTCCATCTTCAACTTTAAAAAGAAACCTATAACTTTATATCCCATCAAAATCACAATGGAAACTCACTGGAAGTTGGGTATGACCGGAATCCAACAACCTCAATCGCCGGAAAATTAAAACCCTTCGTTTTTTCCGGTGATGGAAGGCGTTGTGGTAATCGGCGACGGTAAATCGCTTCGTTTTTTTTTATGATACTTGATACCTTTGACTGATAGTGGTGCCATACCCACCACCGTTGACAGCCGGAAAAAAAATGTGTATATATATATATATTAGATCTGGTATTGAGAGCCACTGTAGTGGTGGGTCGCTGGCGGAAAAGGCTGCCGGCAAGTGGCGGTTGTGGTGTTGGAGTGTTGGTTGTTGCTTTCTAGTGAGAGAAAAGATGATATAGTGGAATAAGGTGGAGATTGTGATGGAGTGGTGGCTGTCGGCGATTTCCGACGGTCGGTCGGTGGTGGCCGGATTCTTCAAAGGGAGATAGAAGGGGGGGGGGGGTGCATCAAATGTGTTGCTTATTTTATTCATATTACTAGCTAATCAACCCGGGTGACTACCCGGGTATTAGTAGCAAAATATAAATAAAATTTTTACATTTGAATACTCTTAATACAATCATAACTTTTATGTCCCACGTCTTCATACTCAGAGCATCGTAGTGATAAATAGTCGCTCCCAAAAAAATCATTACCGCATTCAACAACTCAAACCTTACAAGTGCGTTAATTCAGCCAACCAAAGCATGATTAGGAAACATTTTGCTAACATTATGTACTGTATTCGAACATAACTCTTATTTGTGTTGTGCTAGGTGTGTATTGTATATATTAGCACATTAACGGATAAATCATCATTATCTCGAAATATAATACTACCAAAGATGTTTATGATTAAGAAATTCAAATCATCTTTGTGACAAAGATACACAGATGAATTTTGTGTTTGTCTCCAAAACTCCGCTTTGTCACTATAGTGGCATGAAATTTATACTTGTGGTTATGAACTGGACGTACCTTGAACCATATCAAAATTAATAGCATACTGGACCTGGTACCCAACTCACACAATTACTTCACCCGTAGGTTTTACCTGGATTGGATAATTGTATTAGTCAACCCAACCAGATTAGCATTCACATTGAAAATCACATTGAGGCAGTGGAAGTTTTTCCGAATCATTTTAGAAAAGCTCCTAATCATTTTATTATAAAGATAACTAATAATAGTGTAATGCCTATCTTTACCAAGCTTTTACATCCAACAACATGAATAATTAGAATGAAATAAACGGTTTATCGATTTAAGATAATGCTTTTCTTCATTCTTAACAATCAGAGAACTAAATCAGTGAGTGGCATATTATGGGCATTTGTATCGGGTTTGCAAACCCCCATGTTGCACCTTGATCCTCATCCTCATCATAAAACTGCAAAAACGTGCTTAATTGTGCTCAAACATATTTTATGTTTGCACTCTGCAAAAGATGATATCCAATAGTAAACACATTTATGCACCTAGTTAAAAAACCATTAAATTCAAGTAGGTAATTATATATTATCAGATCAAAAAAAGAAAAGTAAATACCTGGACTTGGAGATAAGAAATTCATGACATATGAAGGATGAAGTCAAATTCTAGGTGAAGGTTTTTAGTCTTCAAATTCTGAATTTGATAATCAAATAATGTTGTGATAAATCACATAATATATTTATAGGCTTGCTGCAATCAAAATTCACCATTGATCTGACCAGGTCAGTTTATAAAATTTATTACTTATTAAATGTTACTTGGTATAGAATGCAACATATTGTACATGTTTTATACTTATGTTTTAAGAAACATAAACCAAAATATTAGTTAGAAAACTTGGTGATACTGATACATGCATATTAAAGGATCTGGGTGCCACAAGAACACACAACTTAAACATATATTCGTAGGCTTGGTGCAATCAAAATTCATTGGTGAAGTCCACTGCCCATCTTGATACCTAGCATTGGTTAATTACGCCGAAACCTTAAAAAATTGCAAAATTTTGAATTCCTTATTAACTATAGCTACAATGCAGGGAAAGGGATGTTAAAGAAAGTGGAACATGTACCTAAAGACACAGTAATAGTATGACTCAGTAATAGTATGACCCTCAAGATCCAACATACATCCAACATACCACAAGATCTCGTCAAAACTAATACTACCTCTACTAATTATTTTAACATGTAGAAACCATGCCATTATCAAATAATGGAAATGTTTATAAATGGTATGCGTCCTCTTCATTTTGCAACTATAGAGACGTCACATAATAGAGTAAATCAGCACTTCTCTTAAAAAAATAACTCAAAGTTATAGAAGATAAATCTTCAAGAATTACCTGAAGTGCACGAAAAGAAACATGGGAGCCTCCAATTTCAGGAATTTTGCCTTTCATCTTCTTCAAACCCTCGGTCACCAACCTTGAAACATATTCAAAAAGTCCCTTAATAATAGAAAAGAAAGATAAATAAATAAGGTTAAATAAAAGCAATTGCAAACATACTTTGATCTAAAACGGTACAACTGAAAGCAGGAAGTTTCGGCAGTGGTGGGCTGACATAAAACGGCATAAATAAATGGTGAAAAATAATGACAAAACACACATTATATCGACAATGATCTAATTTTGCTCGAATAAAATGATTAATAAGGTTTCCTGAACCCAAATAGACTTTGGGTGACTTTGACCAATTTGACCTTAACATTTAAGTATCTTCTTTCATTGTACCCATTTGACCGGCTCGCAAATAATTAAATGGGTCAAAAAAGTCACTTATAGATGTCAAGGCCGTGATTGTTAAAATATGATCATCTTCTCAAAATGTGACAATTCAAATGCCTGTTCCGAAATGAATTCACTAATCTTGTCATCGAACTATCCGAAACACCTAAAAATGCCGCCAGAATACAATCTCAAAAACGAATCCCTTTAAGTGAAAGTGACCCGAGTAAAAATACATAAAAGCTATATGAATGCAAAATTCCCTTACATAACTCTAACATCATCCATAATTATTGCACGCTTCATGTAAATTGCAATACGTAATTCTCAGTATTTAAATGAAATTGAATATATAAATGGAAATTGAGAATATTTTGAGATGGTGTAACCGAAGACGGCAAAGTTGATTTTGTGAGAGATAAAAAAAACTTAATTTTACATGCCCTATATTTTTTTATTATTATTATTTTTTGTTATTATTATTGTTTTAGTTTTGAGTTTTATGGGGAGGAATCGTCTGACGGAAGTTTTAGGGAGGAAAGGTGAGAGGTTGCCACGTGGCAACTTGTTAAAAAGATTTAAATTTAGGGATCCTCTTTTATCAAAAAGAAGATGTGCACATATCCGCATGTCGTCACATGTGAACATGATAAAATCACACAGTAATGTCCATGTCAGCTTTTTTAATGACGTGGCAAGCTGTGTCATTTAACGGATGTTAATGTTAAAAACTAACGATATTACCTTTATTGAGAAATTTTCAGAAATCAAATCCTTTTAATAAACGAAAACTAAATAGGTTCCCCTTATTAGGAATTTTGAGTAAAAATGTTACCTTTTTATGGATTTTTCCCTTTATTGTATAATTCATATTGATAATGTGGATTTTCCATATAAATGTCCTGGTATGATGTTATACTTCTATGAAGTGATCTAGGTAGTTGTATATGCGATAGCATTATACATGTGGATAAGCCATTAATCTTTTTAGGCTTAAAAGTGTTAATTAGAGTTTTGCTAAAAACTGACCCTTAGTTGGGTTGCTAATTCAAGATTTGCAAGTGTGGCAGGTACAAATGGTATTTTTGGGTTGGGTATGGAGAAATTATCAGTTCCTGGCATCTTAGCACGAGAAGGCTACATAGCAGATTCTTTCTCTATGTGTTTTGGGTGTATAAAGAGTTGACAAAGATATTGTGTGAAGGTTGCATTCTCAATTACGCTTACTTTTCTTCATAGCTTTTTAACATTATCATTGGTCTTTAATTGATTTTAAGGATGCTTAGTAGGTGTTTGATAAAATGTCACAGTGAAGTGTATGTTGTTTTTTTCTTTTATATACAAATTGCTTTGGATGGCAATGAGAACACAAGGTTTTTCCACGGACTTGTTAACAATAGGAAGAGGAGTAATGGGATTCATGGTTTATTGGTGGACGGAGAGTGGATCTCTAAACCGTCTTTAATTAAGAAGCAAGTTTTTGGTTTCTTTGGGGATAAATATAAGGAGATCCTTTGACCCTGTTCTTGTTTTTGATCGTGATGGAAGGCCTCGCTTGCATGTTCAAACGTGCTAGTGAGAGCTAGTGCCAAATTCTAAGGAGATAAAGGAGGCGGTTTTTTCATGTGGTGACGATAAGGCCCCTGGGCCAGATGGGTTTAATTTTCGGTTTGTGAAAAGGTTTTGGGGTAGGCTGGAAGCGGATTTTGTGGGGATTCTCAATAATTTTTTTGAAAGGGAGAGATCAGCAGAGGCTGTAATCAATCTTTCATTACCCTTGTTCCCAAAGCTAAGGACCCTGATGGTCTTAACGATTACAGGCCGATATCTCTTGTGGGGGTTATTGTTAAAGTTATATCTAAGGTACTTGCTAATCGTTTGAAGAAGGTTTTGAGACCATTAATTTCAGACACCCAGACTGCGTTTTTGAGCGATAGGCTGATCCTGGATGGCCCGTTAATATTGAATGAGATTGTGTCATGGCTCAAAAAAGAGAAAAAGAAGGCATTTGTCTCAAAATTGATTTCAATAAAGCATATGATAATGTTAATTAGTCTTTCTTATTGTCTGTGATGGAACAAATGGGCTTCCCGGCCCAATGGTGTAATTAGATTTGTGGGATTCTCTCTTCTGCGAGAGCGGCTGTACTTGTTAATGGTTTTTGGTTTCTTTGGGGATAAATATAAGGAGATCCTTTGACCCTGTTCTTGTTTTTGATCGTGATGGAAGGCCTCGCTTGCATGTTCAAACGTGCTAGTGAGAGGGGTGTTATTGATGGTATACGCTTACCTAACCAGGGCCCGGTAATTTCCCATCTTCTCTATGCCGATGATGTCACCTTTGTGGGTGATTGGACTGATGTAAATCTAAAAAAGGTAACCCGCATTTTAAGATGATTTTATCTTTTCCGGTCTTAGTATCAACTATGGCAAGTCCAATCTTTATGGGGTGGGGGTGGATGTAAATGAAGTTAAAAGAATGGCTGGTTTAATAAAGTGTAAAGATGGTTCTCTTCCTTTTGATCATTTGGGATTAAGGATTGGTGGTAATATGAACCGGGTGGCTAATTGGGACTTTTTGTTTAACATCTTTGAGTCATGACTGGCTGTTTGGAAATTGCTTTGTCTCTCACTAGCAGGAAGGGTTGTTTTAATAAAATCTGTTTTGGAAAGTCTACCATCATATTATTTCTCTTTATTCAAAGTTCCTGATAAAGTGGTTAATGGGCTCGAGAGCCTGATTAGAAGATTCTTATGGGGAGGGGCGACTGAGACTAAGAAAATCCATTGGGTTGGGTGGGATAGAGTTGCTTCTCCTGTCTCGGCAGGAGGTCTTGGTTTGAGCAAACCGAAGGAGTCGAATTTGGCTCTTCTGTCTAAATGGGTGTGGAGATACCGACATGAAGAAAAGGCATTATGGAAGAGTGTTATTGATGCGTTACACAATACTAAGAGATGTTGGGAACCTGTTCCAATAAATCGGACTATTACGGGGGTATGGAGGAATTTGGTTAGTGCCATTAGCAAAGTAAATGTGGCAGGGGTGTATCTAAACAATTTGTTTAAAGGCGTGTGTGGATCGGGCTGTAACATAAGATTCTGGTTGGACATTTGGACCTGTGAGGCCCCTTTAAAGGAGCGATTTCCTCGTCTCTTCAAGCTGGACAAGGACAAAAAAGGCGTGATCAGGGATCGGTTCAAGGGCGACTATCATAGCTTTGGAAATGGCTTTAATTGGAGTCGTAATCCAGCAACAGTGGATGAGCTAGACGAGTGGCGGTGTGTTTCTGTCATGATGGCTGGGGTGAGGCTGAATGATTCGATGGATAAATGGGTGTGGGGTGGTATGAAAGAGGCTGTTTTTTCGGTTAAAGGGGTGAAGGATTTTCTCAGAAGTGGAGTCGAATACAATGACAGATTTATATTCACCTGGTCAAAGTGGGTTACAAAGAATTGCAATATTTTTATGTGGCGTGTTTCTATGGATAGAATTCCTACTTTGGTGGCCCTTAGAACAAGAAATTGTGTATTTGATAGTATGGACTGCCAACTCTGTGAAGGGATGGAGGAAACTATAGAGCACGTTATTTGCTCTTGCGACTTGGCTATGTCTCTATGGTACCGAGTGAGTAGTTGGTGCAAGGTCAACCCATTGTTTTTCTTTTCGGTTAAGGATTTGTTTGAAATTGAAAATCATGTGTGTGACACCCGCCAAAATTTGAGGTTAGCTAAACTTAGAAAGTTTACTATTCATGTTCTATTTATAGAAAGTTAAGCTTAAATAATGCGATATTTAAATTTCTATGTGTCAACATAGAAATACGTCGTTAGAAAATAACGATGCCGACACGCAGCCATCAAGATGATGAACCGGTCAAGAAGGACCTCCATAATATGCGTTTTTATGATATATGATTTTTATGATACAATATGTATCTAGTTAAGATCACTTTTCGTTAGTAAAAGTGCCATATGTAATATATGCCGTTATATATTGACTAAATGATTTAAGAACGTACGTATGCAATCATAATAATTGACGCAATTTATAAAAATATGAATTATAAAAACATGACATATTATTTTTAGTTTCCTAATTAAAAATTTATACAAAATAATATTTATGTTATTTATAAAAACTCATGGACCAACTAACTAACACTATTAGTAGGCTAATGCATTTGTTAGACCAAAAATAAGCCCATAAACCTACAACCCATGTAATTTTCGAAATTATAAGCCTAGCCCACAAGTCAAGACCTAAGCCCATCCCCCTTAGCCCTATAAAAATCTAGTAATGTGCTACCCTTCTTTTTTGCCTGCACGTTCACAACACACACAAACACTAAAAAGATTTAAACATCCATCTTCTCCCTCCCTCTCACTCCACCGCCGCGCCACCACCTCTGCTCGCCGGAAAAACGGCCGGCCACCACCCAATACATCATCATCACTCACATCTTCAACCCTAAAACACTCCCACCATCTCTCTCTCTCTCTAGAAACACAAAACATCACACCACCACCAGTGGGCCGCCGCTGCTGCAGCTGTGCCGCCGTCTGCCACCGCTGCTGCTGCTGCCACGACGCCCAACCACCACCACTCGACTCCCAGGGTACAAGAAAGGTAGGAGAACGTTGGTAATGATTCTCTAAACAAACCCATTCAGTTTCTCTTACTAAAACTCTAATTAACTTCTTTCTCCCTCTCCTCCTTTCTTCTTGTCAGCCGCGCACCACCACTCCCCCACCACCTCACGACGGCCAGATCTGAAGGAGAGACATTCAAGCCTCACAACAGGTCGTTATAGCTCCACCCATGCTTGGTTCTTGAGCTTAAACCTTAAAAACGTTTTTCTTATTCGTTTTTCTAACTCACAGCCGTGAACCACCATATGCCGCCATCTCCCGCCACTGTCAACAGCCCAGGGACCCATTACACAGGTTGTTAAACTATCCCTAAGGCTTTTGTGGTGTTGATTTTCGGCCATGCTAAGTCTTGGTGCTTTCCTTTTCGGTTTTCGGCTCGAAACCACCATGAAACACCACCTTTCACCACCTTTTGTCACCATCTCGAACCACCACTATTTTGTCACTGTTTTTGGGTCTGAGATGTCGACCCTTTTGGGCTGTCTAAAAACCGAAATCGTTTTCCTTTTGGCCATAAACTTCGGCCGAAACATAAACCATCGAAACTCAAATATGGCTTTTCAAATTCTTAGTCTCATGCACCAAAAATTACTATTTGATTTTTCTTGGAAAACAGATTTCTTTTTTGAAAATATTAGTAATCTGATTATTGTTCTTGGAAATTTCAAGTAAATAAATTCCATTAATTGTGTAGATTAATAATGATTGTTTTGTATTAAATAATTGTATATTTCCTAGGTGAATGTTCCCTCTTCCAAGTAATACCTTTATGACAATAATCCCAACATGCATAATGATTAATCTTTTTCTTGGAAACATGCAAGCATGCTTTAAGTATAATCATTGTTGTGATAATCGATGTTGGTGAAGCTTGGAAAACGTGCTAGTTAAATGCCCATTAAATACCTATGTATGTATATATATATATATATATATATATATATATATATATTTATATACGTATATATATACGTATATATATGTATATGTACTATTATAACTTGACCCACCATGCCCACCTCCTATTTAGGACATCGGTGCAAAGTGTGCGGTGACTTAGCACGCTTCGGGTGCAAACATGACCTATATGATCTTATTATATTTATATAAAGACCCACCATGCCCATCTTCTATTTAGAATGTTGGTGCAAAGTTGTGCGGTGACATATTTATATTTTTATACTTTTAATTCGTGGTTATTCCAACTCACAACCATACTTAATTGACAATTGCCCAACTCCTAATATGGAAACCGGTGCACTCGTATGGGTTGTGAGGGAGAATGATCGTGAATGCCATGTTATGATTTATTTCAACGCGCAACCATGCTTCTTTGCCATTTCACGTGTATGGGTTGTGTGGGAGAATAGTCATAATATCGCTATTATTATTATTACCATTATATCATATTAAAATATATAAACCCATGAAAGACCAACTCCAACTAGCACGTGGACAGCCCTAACGATTATCACATAATAAAAACATTTTTTTTTTAGAAAATGTATTATAACAATGTTATTTGGAAGAATGAGGGAAATTCACTAGGAACATAATAGCATAAATTGTTAAGACAAGTTTATATTTTATATTTATAGGTTGACACATTCAAGCAAATCCGCTACTTGCTAATTATTGCTACTTTGAAACTAAGGTGAGTTCATAGCCCATTCTTTCTTACTATTTTGGGTGAGATGCATGCTCTATGTTTTACATGTGGAACACAAGTACCAAACTATGTATATGATGATTGTCTAAGTTGCTCGATCCCATTAAAGTCCTCCCATCATGAATTGTTAGTTATGGATTTAAACGAGATATGATGAATAGTACTATTTGGGTTGACACCCCCATTCGGGTTGGTCGCACCAACTTGACCGGTGATGGTCGAACGAATGCATGCATATTTGGATTCCCAAGTATTATGGATCAAATACTTGCCGAGGCACAATGTTACTTATTACCGTCGAGTTTCAATTCATGAGCTTAGTACAATATATACATTATGTTTCCTAGCATTGTTTTTGAGCAATGGCTACACGACATTGCGGGATTGCAATGGTCGCACTTAAATCTTGTGGTTCCATGCAAAAGTTTATTTACTTACACCTATGAATTCACCAACATTTTTGTTGACCCATTTTAGCATGCATTCTCAGGTACTAGATGCTCGCTTTATGTTTGGATTGCTTGACGCTACATGCTATATGAAGAACTTACCCCACCCATCATGCCTTAGGAATGCTCCGTCAATTTGCTAAAGACATGTTTCTAATTATGTTATCCTAATGACAACTTAAAGTTTTTGACAAACGATTTCATATCATATGTTGTTTCTAAATTTCTAAACAACGTTATCTTTCGATATATATTTTAAAATGACACGTTAAGTGGTTGTTATTTCTCAAGTACAATTTCCTTCCAAATACTTCGTCTCAACTTATCAAATAACGCTATTTTATAAATGTATTTTCAAACGACTCCATTTAATGGCCGTTCATTATGAACTTGTGTTGTGATCTCATGAAGGTCGCGCCCCGTACCTTTCCGCATTTTTCGGGGTGTGACAGATTGGTATCAGAGACAAGGTTATAGTGAACTAGGTTGCAAGTTGATGAGCCTAGACTATAACCATACAACGACCCCTACTTTTGTGCACCACCCTAGTTACCCAATCACCCATATACTTACACATGAGTTACATGTCCACCTTTCTATAATGAACGCATGCTTATACTTGAGTACATGTTCATACTTTACATGATAAGATTCTATGCATGCTACATTTATGTGAAAATTTCATGCATGCTTCTATTAGATTACAATGTACTCCAATTAACCTTTTCTGTGGGAAAGGATTAAGGTTTGCTATAAGCTCATATTGAACATCGGGTTTCCAATGGAAGTTATAGTTCACTATCACACGTGCCATCTTAGAAAGATCAATTTAAATAATTAGTTATTTAAATACCTACGTGTAACGAAACCCACAAGTGAAGGAAACCTTGTTTGGGATAACGAGTCAACCAACGATCATCAAGAATTTTAGAATATTAGTTTGCATATTATAGGGCTACATATATTTGGGATAGATCATATAAGGCTCGAAATAGTTATTTTGGAGCTTTAAAGTAGTCTTTCCCCCTTTATACTTATTTATGCTTGACACTTTATGCACCTTAATTATGCTTCACATGTTCCCGCAATACTTCTTAGATATCAAGTTTATTTTCCTTTATTTCAAGGACCTAATACGTCGAGACCCCGTGCACATGCCTAGATTTGACATAATTAGTCTCTTTGAAGAATGTTCAACTATCAGTGCCCCCGTCTTAGAAATAAGATTTACCGTAGACCTAGAAAGAGCCATGTGCGGCTATCCCCAAAAGGTTAAGAAGAAACTTTAAGTCATGGTTTAATTAATGAGAATTTACTAAGATCCCCGAGGAATTGATGAATAATAAGAACTCAAAATCAAGTAATGAGTAGTTTTTAAGGACGACCCTTCTACCCATAGCCGAAACAACGCATCAACACCGCATTATCCACAATCTTCACCGGTAGTTACTCAAATGAAGCGAGTCCCGAAGAGGTCTACTCCGTGATGGCATGCCCCACTAACATAAGAACATTCGGTGGATACTTACGTAATATTTTGAGGATAGAAGACCGTTAAAAAGCTGAAGAGAACGTCACATGGAAAAAAAAATGGATTGAAGAGCATGATGACGTATTACATGAAAGCGATAATTAGAATACACGAAGCACTTAGTTATCCTTAGGGTCGTTTTGACGCGACAAAAATTTTCACTTCTCATTACGCTAAAGCTCAACTATTTTTAGGATTCTATTTATTTCGATATGCTCGCATGTGGGAGTTTTTCTACAAGACCCGTTTGGTACCGATATGTATATATATATATATATTCTTCTTTAAAAAAAAAAAAAAAAAATAAAATAAAAAAAATAAAACCCCTTTGGAGGAATATATGTTTAAATTTCAAAAGTTTTGTAGCTCGTAAGCTTATGGTGTGTGATTTCATTGAACATATTTACAAGCGCATTGTTAGGGTTGAAACTTTTTGAAAAATACAAATTTTAACCTTTGGTATAGATCTTTAAACCTGTGTAAGTGTATAAATATTAAATCTATGGTGTAAATTTCATCAAATGTATTTGCGACGAGATTGATTTTTCTTTGACTATAGATATATGGTCAAGTGACTACCAAGTCCGAAAAAGGGTGCCTTTACATCTACCAAACCAAAATTTTGCTATATCTTCTCATTTCTAGTTTACAAAACACGTATTTTATTCATAAGCCTTCTTTCCATCCGATCATATCCAACACATAAACCGTGCGTTAATTCCAAGCCCATGAGAGATATCCTATGCCCGTTTTGATTAATCATTAGCGTGTTCGTTAGGCCTCACCCGCTTAGTCGTAAATCCATGCCTAACTCTCTTGAAGTCTTAGCTAATCTCTTCATACGATGGACGGATAAGTTATAACCATAGTTATCATTTAAGGGATTATAAGACTTCCGCACAATAAGGAAAGATTTGAAAGGTTGAATTAATTTGGGGATTAAATTTTTGTATTATGATGGATACGTAACATCTAGAAAACACAAACGAATTTAGCACTTAAGTTGTACCTATAGGAAATACAGGGTAGAATATGGCATTTTAAGACATTAATGGTGTAGTTGGATACAAGTAGTATTATTACGATAAGATTTATTAGGGACAAGGCGGTAAAAACAAACTCGTGTCCCTAACATTAAGTTAATTGAAATTCAACACAAGTTACCGACAACACGACTTAAGTTTCGGGACGAAACTTCCGTTAACACGGGGAGAATGTGACACCCGCCAAAATTTGAGGTTAGCTAAACTTAGAAAGTTTACTATTCATGTTCTATTTATAGAAAGTTAAGCTTAAATAATGCGATATTTAAATTTCTATGTGTCAACATAGAAATACGTCGTTAGAAAATAACGATGCCGACACGCAGCCATCAAGATGATGAACCGGTCAAGAAGGACCTCCATAATATGCGTTTTTATGATATATGATTTTTATGATACAATATGTATCTAGTTAAGATCACTTTTCGTTAGTAAAAGTGCCATATGTAATATATGCCGTTATATATTGACTAAATGATTTAAGAACGTACGTATGCAATCATAATAATTGACGCAATTTATAAAAATATGAATTATAAAAACATGACATATTATTTTTAGTTTCCTAATTAAAAATTTATACAAAATAATATTTATGTTATTTATAAAAACTCATGGACCAACTAACTAACACTATTAGTAGGCTAATGCATTTGTTAGACCAAAAATAAGCCCATAAACCTACAACCCATGTAATTTTCGAAATTATAAGCCTAGCCCACAAGTCAAGACCTAAGCCCATCCCCCTTAGCCCTATAAAAATCTAGTAATGTGCTACCCTTCTTTTTTGCCTGCACGTTCACAACACACACAAACACTAAAAAGATTTAAACATCCATCTTCTCCCTCCCTCTCACTCCACCGCCGCGCCACCACCTCTGCTCGCCGGAAAAACGGCCGGCCACCACCCAATACATCATCATCACTCACATCTTCAACCCTAAAACACTCCCACCATCTCTCTCTCTCTAGAAACGCAAAACATCACACCACCACCAGTGGGCCGCCGCTGCTGCAGCTGTGCCGCCGTCTGCCACCGCTGCTGCTGCTGCCACGACGCCCAACCACCACCACTCGACTCCCCAGGGTACAAGAAAGGTAGGAGAACGTTGGTAATGATTCTCTAAACAAACCCATTCGGTTTCTCTTACTAAAACTCTAATTAACTTCTTTCTCCCTCTCCTCCTTTCTTCTTGTCAGCCGCGCACCACCACTCCCCCACCACCTCACGACGGCCAGATCTGAAGGAGAGACATTCAAGCCTCACAACAGGTCGTTATAGCTCCACCCATGCTTGGTTCTTGAGCTTAAACCTTAAAAACGTTTTTCTTATTCGTTTTTCTAACTCACAGCCGTGAACCACCATATGCCGCCATCTCCCGCCACTGTCAACAGCCCAGGGACCCATTACACAGGTTGTTAAACTATCCCTAAGGCTTTTGTGGTGTTGATTTTCGGCCATGCTAAGTCTTGGTGCTTTCCTTTTCGGTTTTCGGCTCGAAACCACCATGAAACACCACCTTTCACCACCTTTTGTCACCATCTCGAACCACCACTATTTTGTCACTGTTTTTGGGTCTGAGATGTCGACCCTTTTGGGCTGTCTAAAAACCGAAATCGTTTTCCTTTTGGCCATAAACTTCGGCCGAAACATAAACCATCGAAACTCAAATATGGCTTTTCAAATTCTTAGTCTCATGCACCAAAAATTACTATTTGATTTTTCTTGGAAAACAGATTTCTTTTTTGAAAATATTAGTAATCTGATTATTGTTCTTGGAAATTTCAAGTAAATAAATTCCATTAATTGTGTAGATTAATAATGATTGTTTTGTATTAAATAATTGTATATTTCCTAGGTGAATGTTCCCTCTTCCAAGTAATACCTTTATGACAATAATCCCAACATGCATAATGATTAATCTTTTTCTTGGAAACATGCAAGCATGCTTTAAGTATAATCATTGTTGTGATAATCGATGTTGGTGAAGCTTGGAAAACGTGCTAGTTAAATGCCCATTAAATGCCTATGTATGTATATATATTATATATATATATATATCTATATATATATATATATATATGTGTGTGTGTGTGTGTGTGTTATATACGTATATATATGTATATGTACTATTATAACTTGACCCACCATGCCCACCTCCTATTTAGGACATCGGTGCAAAGTGTGCGGTGACTTAGCACGCTTCGGGTGCAAACATGACCTATATGATCTTATTATATTTATATAAAGACCCACCATGCCCATCTTCTATTTAGAATGTTGGTGCAAAGTTGTGCGGTGACATATTTATATTTTTATACTTTTAATTCGTGGTTATTCCAACTCACAACCATACTTAATTGACAATTGCCCAACTCCTAATATGGAAACCGGTGCACTCGTATGGGTTGTGAGGGAGAATGATCGTGAATGCCATGTTATGATTTATTTCAACGCGCAACCATGCTTCTTTGCCATTTCACGTGTATGGGTTGTGTGGGAGAATAGTCATAATATCGCTATTATTATTATTACCATTATATCATATTAAAATATATAAACCCATGAAAGACCAACTCCAACTAGCACGTGGACAGCCCTAACGATTATCACATAATAAAAACATTTTTTTTTTAGAAAATGTATTATAACAATGTTATTTGGAAGAATGAGGGAAATTCACTAGGAACATAATAGCATAAATTGTTAAGACAAGTTTATATTTTATATTTATAGGTTGACACATTCAAGCAAATCCGCTACTTGCTAATTGTTGCTACTTTGAAACTAAGGTGAGTTCATAGCCCATTCTTTCTTACTATTTTGGGTGAGATGCATGCTCTATGTTTTACATGTGGAACACAAGTACCAAACTATGTATATGATGATTGTCTAAGTTGCTCGATCCCATTAAAGTCCTCCCATCATGAATTGTTAGTTATGGATTTAAACGAGATATGATGAATAGTACTATTTGGGTTGACACCCCCATTCGGGTTGGTCGCACCAACTTGACCGGTGATGGTCGAACGAATGCATGCATATTTGGATTCCCAAGTATTATGGATCAAATACTTGCCGAGGCACAATGTTACTTATTACCGTCGAGTTTCAATTCATGAGCTTAGTACAATATATACATTATGTTTCCTAGCATTGTTTTTGAGCAATGGCTACACGACATTGCGGGATTGCAATGGTCGCACTTAAATCTTGTGGTTCCATGCAAAAGTTTATTTACTTACACCTATGAATTCACCAACATTTTTGTTGACCCATTTTAGCATGCATTCTCAGGTACTAGATGCTCGCTTTATGTTTGGATTGCTTGACGCTACATGCTATATGAAGAACTTACCCCACCCATCATGCCTTAGGAATGCTCCGTCAATTTGCTAAAGACATGTTTCTAATTATGTTATCCTAATGACAACTTAAAGTTTTTGACAAACGATTTCATATCATATGTTGTTTCTAAATTTCTAAACAACGTTATCTTTCGATATATATTTTAAAATGACACGTTAAGTGGTTGTTATTTCTCAAGTACAATTTCCTTCCAAATACTTCGTCTCAACTTATCAAATAACGCTATTTTATAAATGTATTTTCAAACGACTCCATTTAATGGCCGTTCATTATGAACTTGTGTTGTGATCTCATGAAGGTCGCGCCCCGTACCTTTCCGTATTTTTCGGGGTGTGACAGATTGGTATCAGAGACAAGGTTATAGTGAACTAGGTTGCAAGTTGATGAGCCTAGACTATAACCATACAACGACCCCTACTTTTGTGCACCACCCTAGTTACCCAATCACCCATATACTTACACATGAGTTACATGTCCACCTTTCTATAATGAACGCATGCTTATACTTGAGTACATGTTCATACTTTACATGATAAGATTCTATGCATGCTACATTTATGTGAAAATTTCATGCATGCTTCTATTAGATTACAATGTACTCCAATTAACCTTTTCTGTGGGAAAGGATTAAGGTTTGCTATAAGCTCATATTGAACATCGGGTTTCCAATGGAAGTTATAGTTCACTATCACACGTGCCATCTTAGAAAGATCAATTTAAATAATTAGTTATTTAAATACCTACGTGTAACGAAACCCACAAGTGAAGGAAACCTTGTTTGGGATAACGAGTCAACCAACGATCATCAAGAATTTTAGAATATTAGTTTGCATATTATAGGGCTACATATATTTGGGATAGATCATATAAGGCTCGAAATAGTTATTTTGGAGCTTTAAAGTAGTCTTTCCCCCTTTATACTTATTTATGCTTGACACTTTATGCACCTTAATTATGCTTCACATGTTCCCGCAATACTTCTTAGATATCAAGTTTATTTTCCTTTATTTCAAGGACCTAATACGTCGAGACCCCGTGCACATGCCTAGATTTGACATAATTAGTCTCTTTGAAGAATGTTCAACTATCAGTGCCCCCGTCTTAGAAATAAGATTTACCGTAGACCTAGAAAGAGCCATGTGCGGCTATCCCCAAAAGGTTAAGAAGAAACTTTAAGTCATGGTTTAATTAATGAGAATTTACTAAGATCCCCGAGGAATTGATGAATAATAAGAACTCAAAATCAAGTAATGAGTAGTTTTAAGGACGACCCTTCTACCAAGTTCTAAGATATAACTAAGAAAATTTTTAAGTAAATGAGTTCAAATGGCCACATCTAATTTTATCATCCCCTCCCTAAATTCATCACTGATCTTTTGATTACTTGCAGTGGCAGATTGGGCGAAACGTTCAAGTGCAGGAATGCATGAAAGTTATGTTCATCACCAGTGCAAGAATTTATAAGCAAATCGAAGACCCACCTCATGTCGAAGACTCAAAGGGGTAGAATGCGGTCTCTACCCATAGGCTTGGTATTGTTACTACGACATTGTTATTTAATTTAAGATGATAAATTTGATTAAGTGGGATTTAAGAACGGTATAGTGGATGACCAAATCGAACAACATTTTTCATAAAAATCATAGGATGCGACGAAAACGAGATGATGCGAGGAACATGGGAATCTTCTAAGGAGCATGATCCATTTTATCTCCATTGGTAATGCTTCCATCTTTATGTGTAGGACCTAAACAATACGTTGTTCCACGTAACCGTTGAACACCATTATTCATCTACTAAAAAAGTTTCAAAAAAGAATTATGTTGTAGTGTAACAATCTGATAATCCTACCAAGTTTCAACGAATGTGTATCACATGCGTGCTCTACCCATAGGCTTGGTATTGTTACTCAACTTTTACAATATAGAAGTGCAGGTGAAGCTACCTATATCACAACGCCTCATGCCCTCATACGTGGTCATCTAAAAAGATCGGGACTTGGGCTTAGAACCCCCTCCTACAACATTTCTCTCTGGATTTTCCTTTTCTCGGCCCTCCTGATATCATCCATCATCTTTGGACGGTTTTTATTCAAATGGGTGTCCTCAAAATAGTAAAATCACCGTCGATATGGGCTCGGGCAATCTCTGCCCAAATGTTTGGTGCTGCCTAACATGAAACGACAATGGCTATAGATTGCAGTAACTAACTCCGTATTAACTATAACCTTGTCTCTGATACCAATTTTTGTCACACCCCATTATAGCGGAAATATAGGGTTAACAAATAATTGCGTACTAATCAGAAGGTAAATAGAGATTACATCTATTAATCCAAATACAAGTTTATTACAAGTATAATCGTTCAGATGTGGACCCCAATACACGGATACAAACTATCCTCAATTGGAAATGGGCCCACTTAACATGATAATAACAATTGGACAATCTAGTACAATTAGGACTAATAAAACGATAGTCCTCAGAGGTCTGACGCTAATTGTACGTCCAACGTTCAAAAGATGGCTTCTAAATGCCATATACGCTTCCAATACTTACTGTTGGTTCCCTGAAAAGCATGAAATTTGAGAGGATCAACTATCGAAATAGTTGGTGAGTTTACAGAATGTTTGACCAATGTTTATTCGTCATTGTGAGCACACAATAACGTGTAGTTATTTTCAACAAGACAATCAGAATCAAAACCTGATAATATTTCATAATAAATCAGCCGGGTATAAGTCCAGCTAAAGCATATGGCAGCCGGGAGTCAAGTCCGACAGTATCAGCCAATATACTACATTGCTTCGCACAGGATTTCCCTCTAAAATGGGGTGCGCACCACAACAATGTCTATGACTAGCATATGACAGCCGGGAAACAACATCCGACAGTATCAGTCAACATGCCTCGCACAGGATTTCCTTCTACTAGTGGGTGCGGACCATAAACAAGACAGTCAAGAACTAAGTCTGACAATACAACCACTAGGGTTCCATAACAATGATAACTACAGGGGCAACATTTTAGTTCGTCAAACACAAAGAAACATTTTAATCAGCCATCACACGGCAATTCAACGTCATTTTATCCAACATTTAATAAATGACACGTATACACATTTTCACAGCCTCTAACATGGCAAATTTACTTCAAATGATCTAAGCATCCAAATCACATGGCATACTCACAAAACAATCATTTATTTAACAAATCGTGTATACAATAACACATGCTTTTCAGGCCCAAAGTAAAAGGAAAATGGCGCCATAAACTCACCTTAGCGATCTAGTGCTAAAAGGTGCAAAGTAGCTCGAGAAGATTCAACAATCAGTTCTCCACGTTATCCAAAACCTATGATATCATTACCAATAATGAGGATCAAATCTCATGACGACGAGTATCCCACGTACAACTACTTAGCTATAGACCCTAAATGCCTTAACCGAGAATGTGATTTCAACTTTTATGTTATTTAACTTTAATTGGTAATATCAATGACATTGTCATTATAAGGTAGTCTAAGGTACCATTCGATATTTACCAAGTTCAAATGTTCAAGTTAACGAAAACTGAAAATGTCAAACAGAACAAAAACTCGCGGCGCGAGATGGCACGTTCGCGGCGCGAAGGCCATTTTCAACTGGTTCGCGGCGCGAGACCTGGAGGGTCGCGGCGCGATTGCAGACCTGCACGAGTGAAAGTGCAGTTTTTGACCATTTTTGCCAAACCAAATCGTTTCCATTTCAAATCTTTTCATTTCAACAAGTACCAATAGATTCAATAACCTGGAAACAAACCATTTTACTAGCCATTTCACAAATCCAACACTTTTGGTTTCCAAAACCTAATTTCTAAATCTTTTTATCTAATAACCAAACCTAAAACTCATTTCATATTCAAAGTCCAACAATCTAATTAACCAAACTAAAACAAACCCTTTTGTTAGGTCCAGATTTACTGGACTCGCTCCAGACTCGACTACTGAAGCTTACTGAAGATCTGTCCAGAATCTGACCTACTCCAGACTTGGGATCTGGAGTCCTTCTAAAGATTTGTCCAGAAATAATGGAAGACTAGTGAGCAAATACTTGTATAGGAAATCTGGAGTATTCTCCAGATGAGCTCACTGGATCTTCACCCCAGTCCAGATCTACTCTACTGAAGACATTCTGACTGAAGTCAAAGACTGAAGTCTGAAGAAAGAAGACTGACAAATGGCGGAGTCCACTGGAAAGTCTTACCAGATCTGGAGGATTGTCAGTGTTCTAGACCTTACAAGTCTGAACACTGATATCGAGGATTGACTTTAAGCCTTTACACACTTTCCAAAGAACAACCCACTTGTTCTTTACCAAAGTATACGTGTGTTAAGGTGGTTGGATATAAGGATACACTTGCACTTGATGTGATTTTATCCTTATTCTTTATCCAATGCATTTAATGTTCTTGTCGGTTCATTAAATGCATCCAACCATATTTGTACGGCACAAAATTCACTGGTGAATTTTGTTGCCTATAAATACAAAGTCATTTCTTTGAGAAAATCACTTTTTAGCAAATTGGTGAACTTGCTTAAATACTCTCGATCTAAACAGCTATACTTCACAACTCTAAGTATATCGATCAAAGGAGTTTATTTAGCAAGTATAGATCACTTGTAATTCAAAGATTGTTTAGATACTTACATACGTGTAATATCTAGGTTCCGCAACGATCTTTTATTTTGTTTATACATCAATAAAGAAAATACACTTGAAAACTACATTCGTGTTCCACCTTTTATTTACTTGTTTAAATATTGCTTAAAGTCATTTATTACTTTCTTTATATTCTTGCATATTTATATTGAAGTAATACTAGTCCGATTCTAGTTCATACTTGTCTTGTTATTTTACACTCGTGGGTTAAACCATCGTGTGAGGGATTTACACCTTGATAAATTTAAATGAAATCAAAAGATTTAATAAAAATCAACTTACCAAGAATTGTGTTCTTGAAGAATTTGATGAAGATGATGAAGATTATGATGATGTTAAAGCTTGATTATCCACTAAAATGATAAACCCCTTTAAATTCCTCTTAAGATTTCTTCTTGCAAATTGATTTAGAGCATAAAAGATCTTTGTGTGTGTGTTTCTATGTGTGTGTGTCGACCATAACAAAAGAAAAGGGAGGGAAAAGGGTTTTGGTGTTTGTTTCCTGACCACAAAGAAATAAACGACCCATGTGGCCTAAATTGGGATATTTTCAATACCCTTAATTTGGTAAAATGCTTACGATTAAATACCGTTTGACCTAAAAGTCAAAATGTAAAGTAAAGGTATTTTCCCTCGTCTCATTTTAGTTAAGACAAGTCAATAAAATTAAATAAACTAAACTTTTAGAAATATTTAGTTTAGACAGTCTATTTACTGTGTTCAATTATAACATTTAAATCTTTATTTAACGTTATTTTAAGACTCGGCATTCGTCTAAATAGCTAATAGTCCACGTCATAAGGATACGTCTAATTGAACTATATCAAATGTTCAATTAACTAATAATTTCCACGTCATAATCTCTAAATTAGACGAAATTATAATAATGATCGAGATTAGGACTAACCCGTTGTTAATAAATTACGAGTTGTCACAGCATCCCCGACTTCTAAGGATTTCGTCCCGAAATCAAGTCTTGCTCAGTAAAAAGATGAGGATACTTATCCCTCATATAGTCCTCACGTTCCCAAGTCGAGTCTGGTCCATGTTTCGAGTTCCAACGAACTTTGACCAACTTGATACGACTTCGTCTAAGCTGTTTGAGCTGTTGGTCTACAATTTCAACAGGCTCCTCTACAAATTGAAGAGAGTCATTCACTTGCAACTCTTCCACAGGTACAACCAATGTTTCATCAGTTAAACATTTCTTTAGATTCGATATATGAAATGTGGGATGAACATGTTCAAGCTCTTGGGGTAAATTGAGCTTATAAGCCACGGAACCAATCCTTCGAACAATTTCGAATGGTCCGATATAACGAGGACTAAGTTTTCCTCTCACGCCAAAACGTGCAGTGCCTTTCCAAGGTGACACTTTCAACATAACTTTATCACCCACTTGAAACTCAAGGGGTTTCCTTCTACGATCTGCATAGCTCTTCTGGCGATCCTGAGCCGCCTTCAGCCGTGCCCTAATTTCAACAATCTGGTCAGTAGTCTTCTGAACCAGTCCATACTTGTACAAACGACGCTCACCAGCATCAAGCCAACAAACAGGCGATCTACATTTCCGCCCATACAAAGCCTCAAAAGGCGCACACTTTATGCTTGTGTGATAGCTGTTATTATATGAAAATTCAGCTAACGGCAAAAAGGTATCCCAGCTACCTTTGAAATCGATAACACATGCCCGAAGCATGTCTTCTAACGTCTGAATGGTACGCTCACTTTGCCCGTCCGTCTGTGGATGGTAAGCCGTACTCAATTTCAACTGAGTGCCCAAAGCGTCTTGAAAATATCTCCATGATTGAGAAGTAAAACGACCATCACGATCCGAGATAATAGACACAGGAACACCATGAAGTGACACGATCTTCTCAATATATAATTGAGACAATTTCTTTATTTTCCAATTCTCCCGTATGGGAATGAAGTGTGCAGACTTCGTCAATCGGTCAACAATGACCCAAATAGTATCATAACCCTTCAAGGTTCGAGGTAACTTCGTAATGAAGTCCATAGTAATCTGTTCCCATTTCCAGTCAGGAATTTGGGGTTGCTGGAGCAGCCCAGAAGGCTTTTGGTGCTCTGCCTTAACCATTGAACAATTTAAACACTTTGAAACATACGTGGCGATATCTCTTTTCATACCAGGCCACCAATAAAAATCCTTTAACCCATGGTACATTTTGTCAGCACCAGGATGGATTGAATACTTAGATCGATGACTCTCGTTCATCAAGAGTTCTCTAAGTCCATTATACTTGGGAATCCACACTCTGCCCTTGACATGTCGGATCCCATCGCCATCCAATTCAAATAACCGTTCGACATTCCACAATGCTTCCTTCTCGATACGCCCTGGTTGTAAGGCCTCATTCTGTAACACCCCAAATATTTTAAAATATAAATTTAATAATTTTATTATAGTTTTACCTTTAAAATAATTTCCTAGTATTTAATTTTGAGTTATGGGGTTAATTTAGTTGGAACTTTAACGGATAGCGGGTAAATACCCACAAAATTGAATAAGGGGCGTGGCATCACTATGGAGTGCCAGCCATCCTTCTAGGTTTATGAGTCATATTTCCATTCCTTCATACACTCCTTCTTGAACCTTCTTCTTCTCATTTCCAGTCAGGAATTTGGGGTTGCTGGAGCAGCCCAGAAGGCTTTTGGTGCTCTGCCTTAACCATTGAACAATTTAAACACTTTGAAACATACGTGGCGATATCTCTTTTCATACCAGGCCACCAATAAAAATCCTTTAACCCATGGTACATTTTGTCAGCACCAGGATGGATTGAATACTTAGATCGATGACTCTCGTTCATCAAGAGTTCTCTAAGTCCATTATACTTGGGAATCCACACTCTGCCCTTGACATGTCGGATCCCATCGCCATCCAATTCAAATAACCGTTCGACATTCCACAATGCTTCCTTCTCGATACGCCCTGGTTGTAAGGCCTCATTCTGATCATCTAAAACTCTATCCCTTAATGATGAGCCAAGGTAAGAACTTGCTCTTGTTATGACAGATAGTGAAATTCTATCTTTTCGACTTAACGCGTCAGCAACAACATTTGCTTTACCGGGATGATATTTGAGTTCACAATCATA
>CM067169.1:155574156-155637478 GCA_034093135.1 Erigeron breviscapus | reverse complement strand
TTTGCTACCTAGTTCACTATAACTTGGGCTTTGATACCAATCTGTCACACCCCGCCCTAGACGGAATATGACGTACATGGATTCACAACACAAGATATACTGAACGACACAAAACGTTGTCGTTTTAAAATACATTTATATAAAAGCATTGTTCACAAATTTATATTACAATTTATGAAAGATATTATTCTTGAAAACATTTATTTAATATTAAACAATATTAAACAGTATACAGAGACTTTAGCAAATTGACTTGTCTTTACTAGAGTCTGAGGGTAGGCCATGGTCCAGTATGTTGTATGCAGCGGAAAAATGTCCCATGTATAGAGTATCGTCTAGTTACCTGAGAATACATGCTAAAATACGTCAACATAAAGTTGGTGAGTTCCATAAGTTTTTCATATAGAAAATATAGTTTCACAAAATGCCAGAGTTCAGTGTGACCATTGCCTTACCGCAATGTCAAATAGTTATGATACAATATCAGCAAAGAGTATCATATGTTTTAATTTAAATATAGAGTATGAACCACAAGATTTAAAGTAACTATTTGATCACACAATGGATCAAATTGAATATAAGAGTAGATACTGTATACATCAAGTTCTAAGCTCATGAACCGAAACTAGACAAGTGTGTGTTTATTTGCCTCCAGAGTAGGTACCTTGTTCAGGGTACCCTAAGCTTTCCAAATATAATGCATCCGTATCCAGTTGGTATGACCAACACGAATGGGGGTGCCTACCCCAATAGTACTATTCAATATACCCACGTTTATGTTTCCATAATTAATCTTTCATGATAGTGAGGACTTTGAGTGAACAGAGCAACTTAGAATCAACCATATATACATTTCTGAAAATACTTGTGTTCATCATAACAGTAAAGAGTTTGTATTTTACCCCGAAAGTAAAATAAATAAAGCAGTGTCTGTATATTACCTCAAAGGTAAAATAAAGAAAACGAGTTATATAATATATCATATATTATATAAAATTTTGCAATTATACATATAAGTATAACAAATAGTTTTTATGCATGTATCTCAGTCCCCAAATAAATATATAAAAGAATTAAAAAGGGGAATATGGAAACTCACCTTAGTGTTGTAGAAGAAGATCACTTAGACGTACTTAGTCTTGTGTGATTATAAAAGAGATTTTAGAAGTGAATATAAATGGTGTGAGTTTTATAATTAAACTAAGGTCGCTATTTATAGAAAATAATTTTAGAATATGCTTTAGAATATGCCTTAGCATATTCTTTGGAATATGCCTTAGCATATTCGGAATATGCTTTTTACCTTTACCATTTACAATTTACTTTTTACCTTTACTATTTACCGTTACTATTCATAGTAACTATTCACGGTCACTATTCATGAATACGATTTTCTGGATATGGTTACTATTCACTGATACAGTACTATTCATGTATACGGTTACTATTCACAAAATACGGTATTTTTCATAAGTACGGTTATTGATAATATAAGTATGAAAAAAATATTTCCAAGCAACTTTCAAATAACTATTTGAGTTCTTGGCAATAGTTATCCATAATTTATCAAAAAAATATTTGTTCAGTTTATTATGCCATAAAATGTTTGTTCATATTGTTTGATCAACAAAATTTTAAATAGTACACGTAATAGTAAATTAATCAACCTGAAATTTTGGCGGTTGTCACATTCTCCCCCAGTTATTCAAATTTCGTCCTATAAATAACAGCAAACTTATATATAATATCTCTTTTCGTAAACTTATTTAATATTACTTTCAATAAAAATATAAAAAATATATAAAAAATTTACATAATATATAATACCTCTTTTCGAAAACTTTTGTCTAATTTTTATTACCGGAAAACAACAAATATATAATACCTTTTTTCCAAAAACTTTATAATGATCTTACTTAACTCTTACCCACTTTACAAAAAAAAAAAATTTTAAACCTAGCCGCGGTTTTCCGCGGGATAAATCTCTAGTATGTTGCTATAAGACCATCTCCAATGCATTAATTTATCGTCGGCATAAACGATGACTAATTTATAGTCGGTGTGAATGGCCTTTCGAGCTGGGATCTGGCCTGAAAGCGTTCGAGTCTCCGTGTGAGTGTCAATGTTGTTTCTCTACTAACGGCAATTAATAAGAACACAAAATTTGCACACACAATTAATTGGATTACTCCCAATAAAATTGCATACATAGGAAAATAACTCAGAACCTATATATACACGTAGGTCCTGGTTTTAGAATCCTTATCTAACTAAACAACCTTTTAGTTAAACCTTAATCCTAAAACTATAGAAGCGACAAAAACAATTAGAAAACAATTAGGACTTTATGACTTTATCACCAGCTTGTGATATCTCCTGTTTTGACCCATTTACCCTTTGACCGACTTGTCAATAGGTCGGGTATTATCCCAACATTCACCCCCTAATACACGACCCGTATTAGAGAGGTCTTCCACGCCAGTCAGCTTACACATCTCCTTAAACTTGATCTGTGCCAGTGGTTTTGTTAGAATATCAGCCTTTTGCATCTGCCCCGAGATATACTCTATCTGAACTTGACCTTCTTCCACCTTTTCACGAATAAAATGGAATCGAGTGTGAATGTGCTTGCTACGTCCATGAAACACTGGGTTCTTGGTCAGAGCTATTGCCGACTTGTTGTCAACATAAATTGTCACCTTCTTCACATGACGACCCGTAATCTCGGAATACAATTCTTGTAACCATAAAGCTTGACATGTAGCTGCATTTGCGGCCATAAATTCAGCCTCACAAGATGAAAGTGCCACAGTGCCTTGCTTATGCGAATTCCAAGCAATAGGTGCTTCACCAAGATAGAAGATGTGACCTGTTGTGCTTTTCCCATCATCCGGATCTACATTAAAGCTACTGTCACTGTAGCCTTTCAACTCATCTTTGCCCCCTCGAACATACCTTAAACCATGTTTTAGAGTACCGTGTATGTAATGTAATATGTATTTTACTGCTGCTGCATGGACTTCTTTTGGGTTCTGCATAAACTTGCTCACTACTCCAACAGAGTATGCAAGATCAGGTCTTGTATGTAGCGGGTATCTCAAACATCCCACATGCTTGCGATATGTGTTCGGGTCTATATCAAGTGAGTCATCAATTTTAGATAATTTTGATCCCGGATCCATAGGACATTGAGCAGGGTTGCAATCATCCATACCAAATTCCCTCATAATCTTCTTTCCATAAGACTCTTGGCTAAGCATAATACAATCTGGTTTCTGATTCATTTCAATTCCCAAGTAATATGTCAACTTCCCTAAGTCAGACATTTCAAAATTCTTGGCCATTTCTTTCTTGAACTCGAGAATTTTTCCTGCATTGTTTCCCGTTACCACCATGTCATCTACATACACTCCAACTACCAGTAAGACCCCATTCAATTCTCGACGGTACACGGCTTGTTCCTTCGAGCAGCGCTTGAACTTTAGAAAATGTAATACATTATCTAACTTGGAGTTCCATGCCCGGGGTGCTTGTCGTAACCCATATAATGCTTTAGAGAGTTTATATACCTTCTTTTCTCCACCTTTTTTCTCAAATCCCTCGGGTTGTGAGACATATAATTCTTCCTTTAATTCACCATATAAGAAAGCAGATTTTACATCAGGGTGATGTAACTCCCAACCCTCATTTGCAGCCAATGCTATTAGTAACCTGATCGTTTCCATTCGAGCAACCGGGGCAAACGCATCATCAAAATCAACTCTTGGCTGTTGTAAATAGCCTTTCGCCACTAATAGTGTCTTGTACTTGTTGATTGTTCCATCAGCATTACGTTTAACCTTGAATACCCACTTTAGACCGATGCATTTGGCACCTGATGGTAAATCTACAAGGCTCCACGTCTGATTCTTTATAATGGAATTCATCTCCATCTGCATGGCTTGTCTCCACTCGTTTTTAGACTCTGATTCCTTGTAGCTTCTTGGTTCATCTTCTTGTTCAGTCAACAAGGCTGAAGGAATATACCGTGAGTCTAATATATAATCATTCAACTTACTAGACAAAACTGGTTTTCAAGTGGACCGTCTTAGCCAATCACTTTGGTGAGCTTCTTGTTGGACCGGAGCATCCACCTGTGGGCCTGCATTTAACTGTTCTTCTTGGGCCACTACTGATTGGACTGAAACAGTATCCGAATCAGTGTCTGGACCAGTTTCATTTTCCTAATTTTGTACCTCTGGCTCATAAAAAGCTCGTTCACATTGTGTCGGCTCAATGCTAGCGGTTTGCTGATCAACTTCATCATCCCACTTGACCACAAAATATCCAGGATTCATCACTTAGACTTGATCTTTTGCTTGTACAAAATGATTCCAGTCACCATCTTCATCAAAATGCACATCTCTGCTCACAACTATTCGCCTCCTACTTGGATCATAAAGTCGATAGGCCTTTGACTTTGGTTCAGTTCCAAGATATATCAACATCCGGAAACGATCATCTAACTTTGTGAGATGCTTTGCTGGTACTTTGGCATAGGCTAAACACCCAAAGATCTTTAGATGATGGATATTAGATTTTCTTCCCATGAATGCTTCATAAGGGGTCATGTTTTCAAGAGCACGAGTAGGAACCCGATTCAGAATATACGTGGCATATCTGACTCCCTCACCCCACATTTAACCAGGTACTGACTTTGCCTTCATTATGCTTCGAGTCATCTCCATTAGTGTTCAATTTCTCCGCTCCACTACACCGTTTTGTTGGAGCGTGTAGGGGGCGGTGAGTTGTCTTGAGATACCGTTTTCTTCGCAATAGTTGTTGAATACAGTCGAGGTGAACTCACCTCTTCTATCAGTACGCAACGTTTTGATCTTTTCTCCGGTAGCCTTCTCTATTCCCGCTCTAAACCTTTTGAAGTTCACGAAAGCCTCGTCCTTTCTTTTCAACAAAAAAGACCACATGAACCGAGAAAAGTCATCTATGATGACCAGAACGTATTGATTGCCAACCAAGGTTCTAGGGGTTATTTCTCCACATAAATCGGCATGGAGTAGGTCTAGTCTTCGCGTGGCTCTGAATGTAGTTTGCTTAGGAAAAACGTTTCTAGCTTGCTTACCAACCAAACAACCTTCGCAAACTTGCTTTTGAGCTGTTACTTTAGGTAAGCCATCCACCATGGATTTTCTTAACGTTAACCCTATGGAATCGAAGTTCAAATGACCCAAACGTGCATGCCATTTTAAGCCATTATGGTCAACTTTGCTTTGAAAACATGATGGAATACCCGCCTTGAGTCTAATTTTATACAAACGATTTTTTCCACGTTTCACATTCAACAATTTCACACCACCTCTTTCATAGACTTTCAAGTGGTCAACAACCATTACCACCTTCCACCCCCCTCGGTTGCTTGCCCAAGACTGAGTATATTAGTTTTCAGACTTGGTATATAGTAAACGTTAGTGAGTACCTTTTGAGTTCCGTTTCTGCACTCGAGCACTATTGATCCTTTACCTTCAATGTTTACACATGAATTGTCTCCAAACTTTACTCTGCCCTTTACTTCATTCAACTCAGTAAAGAAGTTCTTGCACCCCGACATGTGATTAGAAGCCCCATTATCCAAGTACCAATCTTCAACTCCACTCGAATCATTCTCATAATTATTTGGTATGACATGTTCTTCATTCAAATATACTGACTCGAATGAGCAAAGAAAAAGAGTTGGTTTTTCATCAATGGTTTGTGTTATATTTGCTTCTTGCACCTTTTGATTACGATCTGGGCAAACCGAAGCAAAGTGCCCATACTTGTCACAACGGTAGCATTGAATTTTTGATCGGTCCTTAAAATTCCCTTGTGATTTTGAACTTTCAGGCTTTAACTAGGAGTGCTCACTTGGTCTTGAGCTCCTCCCTCTTCCACGTCCCCTACCTCTTCCATAGCCTCCCCTGCCCCAACCTCTACTCGATCCAGCCTGCTTTGCTTTCGATTCTTGGTCGGTTTTATTCATCAGCAGCTTTTCCTGAGTTTCAGCATGAAATTCATGAGCTTTAGTCCTCTCTTCATAGGCCTTGAGACGACCGACTGCCTCATCGAATGTTATTTTGCTTAGATCCACAACCTGTTCCAAAGATGCAACAATATAAATGAAACGTGTTGTTACCCCACTCAGAAACTTCCGTACCAATCTTTCTTCATCAATAGCAGAGCCAAGGGTGGATGACTTTGACGATATGCCTGGTAGTTTTGCTGCAAAGTCGTCAAGCATATCGCTTTCTTTAATTCCAACAGATTCAAACTCAGCCCGCAACGTTTAGAGGCGAGCATCTTTCACACGATCAGCACCAACATACCTACTTTTGATAGCATTCCATACATCCATTGCCTTTGTATGGTGAGCGACTTGCAACACATGTTCTTTAGGAATTGCCTGGAATAGATATGCAATAGCCATCGCGTTTTTCTTCTCATCAACTGTAGATGTACCTGAAGAGGTGCTTGTCGGTGGTTCCACAACTTCCCATAAGCCGTGAACACTGAAAATCGCCTTGATCTTAACAGCCCACGCAGTGTAGTTCAAGGGCATCAAGATCGGGCATTGCAAAGTAAATGCCGAAGACTCTTTGTTCGTCGATGGTGGTGGGTTCGCATCGCCTGTCATGAGTACGTTCCTCGATCCTCTGGAATACGTTCTCAAGGGTGACTGATCCAGTCCTTTGAAACTCGACCTAGATCAGAAGTCTGATCCTCCGGCTCTGATACCAAATCTACTAACGGCAATTAATAAGAACACGAATTTTGCACACACAATTAATTGGATTACTCCCAATAAAATTGATAAAATTGCATACATAGGAAAATAACTCAAAACCTATATATACACGTAGGTCCTGGTTTTAGAATCCTTATCTAACTAAACAACCTTTTAGTTAAACCTTAATCCTAAAACTATAGAAGCGACAAAAACAATTAGAAAACAATTAGGACTTTATGACTTTATCACCAGCTTGTGATATCTCCTGTTTTGACCCATTTACCCTTTGACCGACTTGTCAATAGGTCGGGTATTATCCCAACAGTTTCGGGTCAAAGAGGTTCACGTTGGTTCGAGCGGTTGAAGGATTTCTTTTTAAATACTCCTATTGGGCCTGTTCTATTGATGTTAACATGACATGGCAAAACTTATCGCAGATCATGTTATTGTTGTCCATGTCAATGGGTCCATCAATCCATGTGTTTATTTATTTATCGAGGATTATTTTAGTTAGAAAAATTATAAATGTAATTAATTTGACAGGTATAAAAATATGCTTTAAATTTTGGTATTGACATGTAAGAAATCAAAGGTTAAAACTTAAGAATAAGTGGATTCATAAATCAACTCCAAATTTTTAAACATATGTTTAAGATTTTAGGCCTACTAAGTTAATCACACGAGTCTTAACTCTTTTATTTACCGTAGTTTACGTAATTTGGATAGATGATATGTGTAGGAGCGTATTTTTGACTTGCCTATCATTTTTGTTTATACATATACAAAACTACTACGAAGTTACGTACATATCATTACATTTGCACATTCCAACACGATTTTGATGGTTTTTAAATGGGATTGTTAAAATCAAATGAATAATAATAGGTGTTGTGGATGGCACTTATCTTATGCAAGATAAAGGTTTAAACATTATAAAAATGAAGATGCAATTAAAAATATCAATCAACTTTCTAAGTTATTATATCGGGTTTTTATCATTTTATCATCTACATCTATAGTATCTCTCAAGGATACAACTATACAAGTACCTCTTTCGGACATTGGTCATAGTGGTATTTGTAATTATGTATCAACTAATTGGTTATGAGTTAGTGGCGGAGTTACATGAATGTTATGTGTTATCGTGACAATTTTACGACTCTATATTTTTAGTATTATTATGTATTAGGGTGGCAGTCATATCTCCTATGTTTAAACATGTCTAGTAATCTATTAATAATATACTGTCACATCATTTTATGTCTAACTCATGTCTAGTCATGCCTACTATGACAACCGATCTCTCATGCCTCAAATTATTTAATTTTTTATTTTTTATATTCATAATTATATTAAATTTAAACAACTTAAATAAAACATAATTTTTTATTTTTTATTTTCATAATTATCTAAAACTCATGTCTAGTCATCGAGGTGTTGTAACTCTTGCGCGGCTATATGCTTCCTAAGATCGTAACGGAGTATGTTATGGTATGCTTGTTGATTAACTCCGGTAGTGTGTAATTGAAAGTTTTGCTGTGATTTTTTTTGGAAAAATGTGTGTATGTTTGAAACTTTGAATGCAAGTATGTGTTTTTTTTTTATTTTAAAAATGCCAAAGTCCAATTTCACATCAATATATCCGTTGCCAACAGTTGGATTATCTCATGTCATTACTTATGTCACTCCGACATTTCATGCCTAAACCCATCATGACTAGCCCATGCCTAGGTGTTGGCGACAGTGTTGCCACTAGGCATGGGCCATGCTTAGCCTCATGTCGTGACTCGTGACCATTGACCCTTTTTAGTGTCATTCAATACTAATAATTTAATACTAATAAGCCATCCAATAATTAAATATACACTTCATATCTCATGGATTATTCGAGCTCAATTTAAAGTTACTCGTCTATTTTTTTATACACGTATTAGTATCTTGTAAACTGTATGTCTACTCTAGACCTAAAATTTTGACTTAATTTCTGTTGTGAGTTATGGATATTTGATATTTGTCTCTAATTCCTAAAAACAAAAACACAAATACAAACTCATGTCATATTCTCGAATACAAGCCAGATTTGATGGTCGCAATTTTCATGTCATTGAAACCAATCAATTGCTATAAACTTAACTTGTAACGAGTCCAAGGATGGAACTTTTAAGGGGGCAAAGGGGTTCCAGCCCCTCCAAGTATTTATTTTTAATACTAATTTTCCTGTATATTCTTCAAAAATAATTTTCATAATACATGTTAGCCCCTCTAACAAAGCTAAATTTTATGTCTTATTGAATTCCGCCCCTCCATAGTGATGGTTCAAGTTCCGCCATTGATCGAGTAGATATTGTATGTTGGATAAAAACTAACGTGACATTTTTAAAAATGGATTTCGGTGCAAAAGAAGATTGTACGTTGGATATATAGAATAATAATTAATATTATCGAGCAAGTCGACATGTGTAAAATATAGTATAACTTGAATTCAAACTCAAAACAACCAACTTAATTACTTTAATTAAAACCAATTAAATACACACACACAAAAATATCTGAAATCCTTTTTCCAATTTCTCCTTCTATTTTGCATAATCAAACAAATTAATAATACTCTAACGTTCGTTTACATCAATTTCAAATTCCTTTCTCCCTTTTTAAACATTCACACTTTCCTCTCCTCTCTTTTTCTTAAGAATCACTTGTTCTTCTCCTTCATCAATAACACACACACACACACCGACTTTATCTCTATTTTTGCCGACTTTTACACCTTCAATCATATCTCCACGATCTCACTTTTAACCCCAGAAAAAATCGCCCTTTTAACCCCCTATTTTCTCAACCGCCAAACCAATTATTCACCTTAAATACACAAATAAAACTATAAAAAGCTTAGATTTTCCCTCATATCTGTAAAAACCCACCAAAACCCAGAAATATTTTCCAAAAAAAGATAAGACCCACAAGATCAGATTCAAGAAAAAAAAAATGTCAGGGGTAAAAGGCGTAATATTGGTAATCTTGATGGGCCTGTTTTGGACAAGTATAAAAGTAGAGGGGCTGGGAGTAAACTGGGGGACTATGGCAACACACAAGATGGATCCAAAAACAGTGGTGCAGATGATGAAAGATAATAGAATAAATAAAGTCAAACTATTTGATGCTGAACAGTCAACGATGAGTGCTTTGGCAGGTTCAGGTATTGAAGTTATGATTGCGATTCCAAATGATCAACTTTTGGCTATGAATGATTACGGGCGAGCTAAGAAATTTGTTCAAAGAAATGTTACGCGTTATAATTTTAACGGTGGGGTAAATATCAAGTAAGTTGTAACTTGTGCTTTATTTCTTGTACTTTGTGCCTCACTAGTTGTGTTTTGGATGCAGCTACTATATATATATGTGTGTGTGTGTCTGTATCAATATGATATGTGTGTACAATAGATAACAAAATGATATAGTTACCTTATTCGGGAATGACTAGTCACTATCTTAGACTTAAATATAGCGGTTTAAAGTTAATTTTTTATTTCAGTTATTTCCTTAAAAATATTGAATTTTTTTAAATCATGAGATTTGATGTACACTAATAAAAAAGGTATGAAATTATTGGGTAGGCTAGAATTATATTGATATATCATATTACTTGTTTATGGTTTTGCTTTGGGAGGTGGAAAAATGTTGTGAATTTGTGCTTTAAAAAGTTGTATTATTATTGATAAAGGTTAATCTAGAGGTATGGGCCATGGGAATATGAGAGCTTGTAGGTTATGCATAAGATGTTGTACATGTGATTGGATTTTTTTTTCTTGTCATGAACATTGAATTTGAGACTACTCTAGACACTAGAGAAATTTGTGGCCAGAGTGTAGCTTTAAGTTTTGTGCTTTAGATAGTTGTACTAAAATGCATTAGGAGTTGTAATATAGCGATTAATGGTATTAGCATTTCATAACGGTCACAAAATAATACTTTTCCTATATGTGGAATATTACTTTATGATTATTTTGGTTTCTAAATTTAATGATAAAATATTAATATATACTATTGTTTTTTCTTTCAAAAAGGTTGTCTATATACGTTTTAGAAGTTGTAAATTGTAGTGACAATAGTGCATCACTTTAAGGCATTGAAATAAATCATGTGTTTATATATTGTTGCTTAAGCAACTTCCAAAATATATGGATCTCATCATGCTACTACTCCAGCTTATACTTTTTGTTTATTGATTTATCACCTTTTTTTGTACTTTCTATTTCAGTATTTTTCTGTTTAAAAATAGAGAAAATATCATTACATACCCTTGGGGTATGTCATATTATTAAGTTTTGTCCCTCTCGTTTTTTCGTATTATTACATATCCCTATGGTGACTTTTTGTATCATTACGTACCCCTCACTCTAACAGATGTTAGTTGGGCTCCGTCAAGTACCACATGTGCATTGCACGTGAGGGTATATTAGTCTTTTTGGCTATCTTCTTCTCCACAATATTTGAATCTATATTTATTATCTTCATAAACATGTATTCATTCTCATTCCCAGATCTTGTCTTTTTAGCTATCTTCTTCTCCACAATATATTCATTTCCAAATCTATCTCTCTATATATTCATATTATTCCAGATCTACATCTATCTCTATATATTTAATCATGAAAATAAAAGTAAACCAAAAACAACACCAGCAACACCAGATCTGACCACCATCACAAACTTGTCATCTGCCCAAATCGATTCACAATCAATCAGATTGTATCCAATTTCACACACATAAACCGCACCTACACACACTGATTCAATACATATATCTATATGTATTTCAGGAATTATATATAATATCAATTGATTGTGAAATAAAGCTATGTAAAAGAAAGCTACGTGAAAGAAAGCAGTGATACATAGAATCGATTAGCCTCCATATCTTGAGCTGGCCTAGAAGTTGGCCAGAATCTGGCCTAGAAATTGGTCGGCGCCTAGAGCTAGAGATGAAAGTCGACCCTACAAAAGTGTTTATGTGATTATTGAGATTTGTTTGAAATGATTATTGGTATATGTTTTTATTTGAATTTTGAATAATATTTGTGATTTTGGTTGCATTGGTTTGCAAAGAAATAAAAGCAGGTGTAGTGCAGCTATATGAATATGAATACTTGGTTAAATATTGATTTATAAATCTGTATATATGGATACAGATATAGATATTCGATTTGTAATTTTTATTTAGATGTATTAATATTTAATTGAACTTTAGATTCATGTTTCTTGTTTTTTTTTTTGTTGGATTTCGGTGATTTGTGGGTTTGATTTTGATTAGTTTGTTGGATTGGTATTGTGTAGATCAATGGAGATATAGATAGATAGATATTGATTTTGATCACTAACAGGTTGTATATATGGATATAGATAATTGGTTTAGGGAAGAATTGTTTTGGGGAAGAAAATAAGTAAAAGACGAAAATACCCTCATGGGTAATGCACATGAGGTCCTTGACAGAGCCCAACTAACATCTGTTGGTACGTAATGATACAAAAAGTCACCATAGGGGTATGTAATAATACGAAAAAACGAGAAGGGCGAAACTTAATAATATGACATACCCCAGGGGTGTGTAATGAAATTCTCTCTTAAAAATATTAAATCTGCAGCCTAATAGAGTAATAGTATTCTAGTTATTAAAATGGAAACTATATATTTTGTTTCTGTTTGGTCATGGGTTTAGGACTTAAGCAGGATGTGCTAATGGTTTTGGTCTTATCTTGACAGATACGTTGCAGTCGGGAATGAGCCGTTCTTGAAAGCTTACAATGGATCATATCAGAAAACAACGTTCCCGGCTCTTCAGAATATCCAAAATGCCCTTAATGAGGCTGGGCATGGTGATACCGTCAAGGCTACTGTACCTTCAAATGCTGATGTTTACGGATCACCAACCGACAACCCGGTGCCTTCTGCAGGTCGGTTCCGGCCTGACATCAATGACCAAATGGTCCAACTAGTCCAGTTCCTAGCACAAAATAAAGCACCCTTCACAGTTAACATATACCCATTTTTAAGTCTTTATGGAAACGACAATTTCCCGATTGACTTTGCTTTCTTTGATGGTGTAAGCCAGCCTGTTGTTGATAATGGGATTCAATACACCAACGTGTTTGATGCCAATTACGACACTCTGGTTTCGGCTTTGAAGGCAGCAGGCTATGGTGATATGCCTATTATAGTCGGTGAGGTTGGGTGGCCCACTGATGGAGACAAGAATGCCAACATAAACATGGCGTATCGGTTCTATAATGGGCTTATGCCTCGTCTTGGCTCGAATAAAGGGACCCCACTTCGACCTGGTGCGATTGAAGTTTACCTTTTTGGGCTCATTGATGAGGATGCTAAGAGCATTGCCCCAGGGAACTTTGAACGTCATTGGGGGATTTTCAGATATGATGGGCAACCGAAATTTGCAATGGACATCTCTGGTCGAGGCCAAAACGGGCAATTAGTACCAGCCCAAAATGTGCGCTATCAAGAGAAGAGGTGGTGTCAATTTAACCCGGATGCAAAAGATTTGAGCAAACTCGGGGAGAATATTGACTTTGCTTGTACATTTTCTGATTGTACACCTCTCGGGTATGGTTCATCGTGTAATGGGTTGGATGCAAATGCAAATGCTTCTTATGCATTCAACGCGTATTATCAAGTGCAAAATCAAGATGAAATGGCGTGCAACTTTCAAGGTTTGGCTAAGCCGACAACACTCAACATCTCAACTGACACGTGCAGGTTCAACATTCAGATCGTCGGAACATACTCATCGGCTACTCGTGCATCGATTTACCTTTTTGTATACGCTCTTGTTCTCATGTTTTGGTCTCTATAGATTTCATTTTTCCTGTAGATACATAAATTATTGTCATTTTGTGAGATCTCATTGGTGACTTACGGTTTGATGATACGTTTGTTTATCGAAATTTTTCTGAAACTTATAGTTTACATCCATTTTCCAGCTTCTGGTTTCCACTATTTGATTGCAATATTGCATCTTTAAGTTTTGTCCAGATTCCATATAGTTGCAGTACAATGTATAAGTATTACAGAAATATGGGAACCCACTTTTCTTTGACAATGTGTGAGTTATTTTTTGGAAAAATTAGTCTTATGTCAAATAATGCTATTATTGCAACATAATGCTGTATTCATTCATTAGACTGACAGTCTAAACTTGCATACAATACATGTTTTGTATGCAGACTAAAAAGGTTTTAACTTTGACCCTGTCTTGGTGTTGAACAGAATTTCCTAAAATAGAAGGGCTTCTAAAAGACTAATTAAGGCATTATTTTTTGATCTCTGTCCCAAACTTTAAGGGCAAGTGTTGGTGGCAAAAAAGGAGTAGAAGCTTTTATATAACAATTCTCGTAAAGTCTTCCTATCGTTAACTGTGATCGATAATTTGATGTCCTCAACGTGATAGACAACCTTTGATTCCCGCCCTAATTCACTAACTAGTCTGGCTAGTATCAGAATCTCATGGTGTTGGTCGTGCCACCGAGAACAGGGTGATTAAATTTTGTATGTTTTACTTTTCCTACCGCCTTGGTGTTTTTTTGGCGTTTTGTAGCTTGTTCGTGCAGAAATGATAAAGGGTGCGTTGCGTTAGGAGAACCTGCGTCATTATGTTAAGCTTAATTGTTAATTCTCTATTCCTGCTTCTGAAAATGGTTCAGTTTACAGTGTTAAAAATGGACATTTAAGAACCACTTTCTTAAGGATATACCTTTCTAACATGGAATTTAGAATAATTAGGCTTAAAGGATCAAGGTACTTCCTTGGTTCTTGATCAAACCATTTGCTGGGTTTAAAGTGGGGCTCATTGGAGCTTTGATTATGCTTGACTAGGTCTAGCCGGTCTTTGATCCGGTCATTTGGTCATATCTTGTTCAAGGGTGGTGTATGTTATTACGCCATTGTTTAAGTTTATATGCATATGTTATGTTATTAGACTCTGTATGATGGTCTCATTACTGAAAAATTGGTCTTAATGGCAGGGGAAAAAATGTCAAGACATTTGAATCTCGCAAATCTCTTGTTTGTATGTACACTCGTGTTGAGCATTTTTGCTTCAGATGTTGAAAGTTTGGGTGTCAATTGGGGTACCAAATGTTCGCATCAGCTACCACCTGACACAGTGGTTCAGATGTTGAAAGACGATGGATTTACGAAGGTCAAGCTGTTTGATGGGGATCCAAACATCCTAAATGCTTTGGCAGACACTGATATTGAAGTCATGGTGGGCGTTAAGAATGTTGAACTCGATAAATTGACAGAAAAGAGAAACGCTGCGACATGAGTCAAGAAAAACATCGTCAAATATATTGACAATAAAGTCAAGATAACGTACATTGACACTTCTTACCACACTTCTGTCTAGTACACACGCCACATTATTACCATCACCTAGCATGTTTTGGCTTCACTTACTATTAACGAGATTAGATCTAATGTCGGGTGCTATCTCAAGAGTTTTGTATGACGGAGTGTGTTTTGGAGTTTCTTTACAAATCTAGTAACACATATTCTATCATATTGTAGGAGTGTAGCTGTTGGTAATGAGCCGTTTCTTAAGGACTATAAAGATATGTTCCTCAACTCAACACGACCAGCATTGGAGAATATCCAAAATGCCCTTGATGATGCAAAACTTGGAGATAAAATCAAAGCCTCGGTTCCATTCAACGGGGACGTTTACATGTCCCCACCATGGAGGGCTGTGCCGTCTGCAGGAATCTTCCCGATGTTGCTGATGAGGTCGAAGATATAGTGGATTTCCTTGCAAAGAACAAGGCTCCATTTATTGTCAATATCTTCCCATTCTTGAGCCTTACATTGGGTGATGCTGGTTTTCCTATCGATTATGCATTTTTTGACGGTGATGGTGTTGTCCAAGACGGAAACTACAAGTACACAAATGTGTTTGATGCAAACTATGACACATGTGTATCAGCTTTGAAACAAATTGGCCACGAGAACATGTCTATCGTGGTTGGGGAGATAGGTTGGCCCACTGATGGAAATAAATGGGCCAACAACTCCCTTGCTTCAAGATTTTATAACGGGTTGTTGCCACGACTAGCAGGCAATAATGGGACACATTTGCGCCCAGGTCATATAGAAGTTTACCTCTTTGGACTGTTAGATGAAGATAAAAAAAAGCATACTTCCAGGGGACTTTGAGCGACATTGGGGTATCTTTGACTACGCTGGTCAGCCAAAGTTCGAAACAAGCTTAGCTGGGAAGGACAATAACAAGACATTGGTAGGAGCCAAAAACGTCGAGTATCAATTTAAGAAATGGTGCATTCTGAAGGAACACGAGTCTCATGACAAGAAGAAACTCAATGAGAGCATGACTTATGCTTGTGACCGTGATGGTGGATCATGTAGTGGACTTCATGATGCTGACAAGACGTCTTACGCCATGAATGCTTTCTTCCAAGTGGCAAACCAGTCGAAAGCTAGTTGTGATTTTGGTGGAATAGCCACTGAAGTTCAGAAAGACCCGTCTACGGGTCATTGCAAGTTTAACATTCAGATCAAGCCATATGACCATCATGAAGATTCAGAATCATCACCGTCACCATTACCATCACGGTCCTCATCATCACATTTCACCAGTCCTCGACCTGCTATGATGGTTTTGGCCATCTTGATCATGGCTTCATTAACTTTCTTTTAGTTAGCACACATATCTCAAATACATCATTCAAATGGATACAATAACCAGATGATATAACCCTTAGAGGGGGTTAAGCTCCAAAGAAATTAAGAGAGAATCAAGAGACTTGGGGCAATTTTCTGTGTCTATTCCTTCAATGCAAAACAGAATTTAAACGTGCAAAGGATTGGTTCATCACCACGTCCTCCTTATTTTTAGTGCCACTAACCCTATAATGTACCAACTACTGCTATCGTGCAACATGGAAGTAACTGAATAATAAACTAACAGGACCTATTCAAATGCATAAATAAAACATGTGAAAACTAATCATTAAAACGTGCAGGACTTTTAATAACTCGAGTGGGCCTTGCTTCTTGGATTGGGCTGTTGAGTGGACCATTGTCTTGAGATGAGCTGCTGGTCGTATCATCCCCTCCCTCTTGAAATTCGCCATTGTCCTCAATGGCAGAGAAACCCGGAAATTGAACTTGTAAGGATGCTAAATCTTCCCAAGTTGCTTCTTCAAGAGGTTTAGCTTCCCATTGAACTAAAACCTGAGTGTTGCCTGTAGCATCTGTGCGCTGATCAAGAATGGATTCTGGTAGGGAACACACCTCAACATCTGGTCCAAAATTGGACAAGTCACCACACCCCTGGTCGTGTTTTCCAAAGCTTGGCTTCAAAAGCGAGACATGAAAGACTGGATGGATTCTTGAAGCCGCTGGGAGGTCTAACTTGTAAGCAACTTTGCCAATGCGCTCCAGTATTTTATAGGGCCCATAAAAACGTCTTGAAAGTTTCTGGTTGGAGCGTGATGCCACAGTGGTTTGGCGGTATTTTTGCAGCCGCAAATAGACATAATCACCTACCGCGAACTCCTTATCCAAGCGCCCCTTGTTAGCCTGTTTAGTCATCTTTTCCTTGGCAGCCGTAATGGAGTCTTTCAACACAGATAGAAGTCGTTGGTGTTCTAGCAAAGAGCTTTCAATAGAGGCTGTGCAAGTAGCACCAGGAACATAATCATGTATGGATGAAGCATCTTTCCCATAGAGTGCTCTGAAGGGAGACATGTTGATGGCTGAATGAAAACAAGTATTATAAGAAAACTCAGCTAGGTACAAATAGCGTTCCCACTTGGCTGGCTCGTCCAAAACAAAGGCTCTAAGATACATTTCAAGTCCACGGTTGACAACTTCAGTTTGGCCATCCGTTTGGGGATGGTAAGCGCTAGAATGCAATAATTTAGTACCCAAAATCTTGAACAATTCTGTCCAAAAGTGGCTGATGAAAATCCTATCTCGATCAGAAACAATGGTTTTAGGCAAACCATGGAGACGGTATATTTCCTTCATGAAAATGTTGGCAAGGGCAGCGGCAGTGAAGGATGTTGGTAAGGGGATAAAGTGGGCGAATTTGGAAAGGCGATCAACAACTACCCATATAGTCGTTTTCCCTTTGGATGGTGGCAAGTGAGTAATAAAGTCCATGGAGATATCCTCCCAAGGGTTAGCGGGAGTAGGTAAAGGCTGTAGAAGTCCATAGGGTTTATGAGTGGGTGTTTTAATAGCTTGGCAAACTTCACAACATTTAACGAATGCAGAAACATCTTTTTTTAATCCAACCCAAGTAAATGAACCTGCTAGGCGTTTAGCTGTTGCATTAATGCCCGCGTGGCCTCCCATAACAGAAGAATGAAACTCTAAAAGTAAACGTTGCCGTAAATCAGAAATAGGAGGAACCAAGAGTTTACCATTGATATACATGAGCCCATCACGATACAAGTGGTGTGGAAAGGAAGCAGGATCAGCTATAACCAGTTTGTTGCCTACAGGATCATTTTGATAGTAATGTCGAAGTTCGCCAAGCCAAGTGGCAGTGGGGTGAGAGAGAGCCATAAGAGTTGGTGTGTCGACACGACTAAGAGCATCAGCAACCTGGTTTTCCTTTCCGGGTTTAAAGTGAATTTCAAAATCATATCCCATCAATTTCGTTAACCACTTTTGTTGCTCAGGTGTGGAGGCGGACGAGGTGGTATGATCATTGGGGATTGACTGTTGGACTGTAAGGGAATGTAGAGAAGCAATGGAACCATGGAGCAGGAGGGTTGAAAGAGAACTGGTGGTGAGTGGCTGAGTAAGTGGCTCGCCAATCAGCGTACAGGTATGGCCATCTCGTTGGAAGGATAGTTGGGGAACCGAGAAGTCAGCGGTGATGGCACCTAAAGAGGCCAACCACGAAATACCTAAAACCACGTCGGCACCTTCAATCGGTAACATGTAAAAGGGTAAATGGAATGGGGTGTGTTGAAGGGAAATGGGAACATTGGGGCAATAACAATCACAATGAATGTGTTGGCCATTACCCACCATAACTTGAAATCTAGGAAGGGGGGTTGTGGGTAGATGTAAGTAGGTGACAATTCTGGGTTGTACAATGTTGTGGGTGCTGCCACAGTCAATTAAGACAGTGACGGGTGTGTTGTGAATAAAACCCGTAACACGTAGTGTTTGGGTCGACGAGAGGCCAAAAAAAGCAGAGGCGGAAAGGGCGAAAAAGTGTGGTGGCGATGTAACAACATCCGGGTCCAGGGTAGATGGGTTTTGTTCGAGGTTTTTGTGCGGGTTCGGGTGCAACTCCTTTGGCAGATATGAGATGTCCTAAAAAAGAGACTTCAGAAACCCCAAAAACGCATTTAGAAGCTTTAGCATGAAATTGGTGACTTTGTAGAGTCTGAAATACATGCTAAAGGTGAGCGTGGTGTTCTTGAACGGAGCGGCTATATATCAGAATGTCATCAAAAAATACCAAGACAAATTGACGAAGAACATCACGAAAAAGATCGTTCATGGCGGCTTGGAACGTGGAAGGTGCATTCGTTAGGCCAAATGGCATCACGACAAATTCATAATGGCCATCCGAAGTGCGAAAGGCTGTTTTGTGGATATCCTCCGGGGACACACGGATTTGATGGTATCCCGAGCGTAAGTCAATTTTGTAAAAAATGGTAGAGCCATGTAATTCGTCGAGAAGTTCATCAATAGTGGGAATAGGGAAGCGATCACGAACAGTTACTGCATTAAGGGCTCGGTAATCAACACAAAAACGCCAGGTTCCATCTTTCTTTTTAACTAAAAGAACTGGTGAAGAAAAGGGGCTCTGACTTGGGCGAATGATGCCAGTTTGAAGCATGTCACGGATTAGTTGAGTCATGATCTGTTTTTGGTAATGTGGGTAGCGATAGGGTTTAACATTGACAGGAGTGTTATTGTTGGTAAGAGGAATATGGTGGTCGTGTGGCCGGCTAGGTGGAAGGGCAATTGGTTCGGAGAAAATGTTGTGATAATCTGATAGAAGTGTAGCGATAATGGGATCAAGTGTGGAGGCGGACGAGGTGGTATGATCATTGGGGATTGACTGTTGGACTGTAAGGGAATGTAGAGAAGCAATGGAACCATGGAGCAGGAGGGTTGAAAGAGAACTGGTGGTGAGTGGCTGAGTAAGTGGCTCGCCAATCAGCGTACAGGTATGGCCATCTCGTTGGAAGGATAGTTGGGGAACCGAGAAGTCAGCGGTGATGGCACCTAAAGAGGCCAACCACGAAATACCTAAAACCACGTCGGCACCTTCAATCGGTAACATGTAAAAGGGTAAATGGAATGGGGTGTGTTGAAGGGAAATGGGAACATTGGGGCAATAACAATCACAATGAATGTGTTGGCCATTACCCACCATAACTTGAAATCTAGGAAGGGGGGTTGTGGGTAGATGTAAGTAGGTGACAATTCTGGGTTGTACAATGTTGTGGGTGCTGCCACAGTCAATTAAGACAGTGACGGGTGTGTTGTGAATAAAACCCGTAACACGTAGTGTTTGGGTCGACGAGAGGCCAAAAAAAGCAGAGGCGGAAAGGGCGAAAAAGTGTGGTGGCGATGTAACAACATCCGGGTCCAGGGTAGATGGGTTTTGCCAAATAGATTGTTTGGGTTTAGGGGTATAAGGAATTTTGGGCTTGGAGGATTGGGCTAATTTATCTTCAATGAGACGGGCCATACCATAGGCTTCATGAAGGGTGGAGGGTTTAAGTAAGGCCATTTCAACCTGTATTTCCTGTTTAAGACCAGAGATGAAACAATTCTTTAGAGTTGCCTGAGAAAGGCCAGTGACACGGTTAGATAACCTCTCAAAATCGGTTTGGTAGGCGGTGACGGTGGTGGTTTGACGGAGTTTTAAAAGTGTGGCTTCATGATTTTCATAGGTGGAAGGGCCAAAACGCAACTCGATTTCCCGTTTGAAATCGTGCCACGAGCCTAACAGATTGTTGGTAGCAAGGTTTTGATACCAGGATAGGGCGTCCCCCACAAAGTAGAAGGCAGTGAGTGCAACACGTTCTTCAGGTGGAATATGGTAGTAAGTGAAGTAATTGTCGGCTTGAAAGATCCAACCGAGGGGGTTGGTTCCATTGAATTGAGGGAGGTCGATTTTGGGGGGTTTAATGGGGTTGCGGTTATTGGAAGATGAAGAGGATGCATCGTGTTTAGTAGTGTGTTTAGGGGTAGTGAATTTGGAGTCCTCTGTGGTGAGTTGTTCGGTAAGTTTGGTGATGTGGTTTACAAGGTTAGCAGTAGTTTCAATGAGGGACGAAAGTTGGGTATTGGTGTTTTGTGATGCGGAATTGGTAGCAACAATGAGTTGTGCAAGCTGGTCTGTAATGGAGGGAGGGTTGTCCTCTGCGGACGGGTCACGCCGTGGCGGCATGGTGGGAGATGGAACGTGAATGAAAGCACCAGATGATATAACCCTTAGAGGGGGTTAAGCTCCAAAGAAATTAAGAGAGAATCAAGAGACTTGGGGCAATTTTCTGTGTCTATTCCTTCAATGCAAAACAGAATTTAAACGTGCAAAGGATTGGTTCATCACCACGTCCTCCTTATTTTTAGTGCCACTAACCCTATAATGTACCAACTACTGCTATCGTGCAACATGGAAGTAACTGAATAATAAACTAACAGGACCTATTCAAATGCATAAATAAAACATGTGAAAACTAATCATTAAAACGTGCAGGCCTTTTAATAACTCGAGTGGGCCTTGCTTCTTGGATTGGGCTGTTGAGTGGACCATTGTCTTGAGATGAGCTGCTGGTCGTATCACCATATTAATAAGTACATTATATTATGTCTAGATATAATCATTGGGTCATTATAGCTTGTAGTTTCAAAACATACTCTGGATAGAAAAGGTCAAAAGGGAAAAAGGCACAACAAAAATACTTGATATCTATGGCTCTGTGCAGTCTTAATTTTTTGGGAATATATATATATTCTAGTGGTTCATTTATCTTCATAGGCCATTTATTTCTTATATATATATATATATATATATATATATATATATATATATATATATATATATATATATATATATATATATATATATATATATATATATATATATATATATATATATATATATATATATATATATATATATATATATATATATATATATATATATATATATATATATATATATATATATATATATATATATATATATATATATATATATATATATATATATATATATATATATATATATATATATATATATATATATATATATATATATATATATATATATATATATATATATATATATATATATATATATATATATATATATATATATATATATATATATATATATATATATATATATATATATATATATATATATATATATATATATATATATATATATATATATATATATATATATATATATATATATATATATATATATATATATATATATATATATATATATATATATATATATATATATATATATATATATATATATATATATATATATATATATATATATATATATATATATATATATATATATATATATATATATATATATATATATATATATATATATATATATATATATATATATATATATATATATATATATATATATATATATATATATATATATATATATATATATATATATATATATATATATATATATATATATATATATATATATATATATATATATATATATATATATATATATATATATATATATATATATATATATATATATATATATATATATATATATATATATATATATATATATATATATATATATATATATATATATATATATATATATATATATATATATATATATATATATATATATATATATATATATATATATATATATATATATATATATATATATATATATATATATATATATATATATATATATATATATATATATATATATATATATATATATATATATATATATATATATATATATATATATATATATATATATATATATATATATATATATATATATATATATATATATATATATATATATATATATATATATATATATATATATATGTGCTTTCTTTCACAATGACACACACAATGTTAACTATGAACCATATGTCCAACTATACGAAATCACCAGGAGCAAGAAGAGTCATCTTGCGATGTTTGTTTGCCGTTCTCTTGTACATGTATTTGGCATGCTCAATGCTATATACATTACTCAGAATGTTTGAGATGAAATCCATAACTCTCAAAATTTCCTCTATCAATTCCTATGCATTAACGTGAAAAGTGAGACTCCTACTTAAATAAATCCTCCTAACATCAAAGTCTAACCAATAATTTTAAAAAAAAACGTTATATATCCCTAGAGCTCAAATCTTAATTAATACATAGTTTGTATATGGGATAAGTGCGCCGGAATGCAGTTAACTAATCCCAAAAAGTTATTGTGTGCACGAACTCCAGGTTTGTTTTATTGTATTCAAGAAACTTGAAATTACGTTTATTGTACACATAAAACGGGATAGTGGATATTTGCAACCGGTTGACTCTCCACGTCAGATTTGTTTTATATATAACCCTAAAATTCCCTCCTTTTCCTCATTATTTTACTTTCCCTCCTTTTTCCTTCCTTTTTTTCCCGCTCAAACGCTCTCCTCCCTCCTCCCCTTTCCCGCTCTCACCTCCACCATGGATGGTTCTTCCTCAACTTCAACTGCCACCAATAGAACAAATCGATATGTTTTCTGCCATTGTGGAGAGAAGATGAAAGTTATGACTTCATGGACTAGTAGAAACCCCGAGAGGAGATTTGTTCGTTGCACTCATGTAAGTTATCGAATTACAGAGATTTGTATGTTTTCACATTCTTGTTAATATGATTAACTTACGGTTTTTTCACATATTTGGTAGGTGAAAACCCAATTTTGTACTACCTTCAGATTCATCAATGAGGAACTTCCAAATCAGTATTACAAAGATCTTTTCTTCGATCTTCGCTCACAGACCCAAAACCAATTAAAATATGTCGTGGTGGATGAAGACGAAGTGTCATCTGGAAAACCAAAAGCCAATTTATATGAAAAATGTGGTTATGTTATGTTTGGATTTCTGGCTATGTTTTCCATTATCATCATCTTAGTTTTGGTCAATTAATAAGTTGTAATTGGTAGAAGTTGTTTGGTTTGGTTTGGTTGTAATGTTTTATGCATTGTAATGTTGTGTTTCTAGTAAATGAAAAATCATTTTTTTGGCAACTTTAGATTGCATTGGAGCATTTGACTGGTACAGACACATATAATACAAGTGGTCATAAAATACAAGACATAACTTAACATAATTTCATATTACCATGTCATAAGATGTCCAAAGTAGTGTTTAACCACAATACACAAAAGAGGATTACATAGCAAGGCCACCATTCTTAAGCCCACCTAGATATGGTAATACTTAAAGTTAAGGTGCATGCACCAGTGTTACATACCAAAGCAGTTTGTTAGCTGAATACACAAAAGAAAAGTTACATAATATGCTAACACACTGCACAAAAGATAAAGTTAAGTTGTTCATAATTCCACAGTTATGGGTTCTTCAGGGGTCATGCCTGGTCCAAATTCCAATCTCTTACCAAGCTTCTTCCCCAAAATCCTCTGGCTAGGAACCCTTCTCTTCAATGGAACACTTGGTTTCTTGGGGTTGTTTTTTTCTTGGACACTACATTCACTGACTCTTGAGTTCCTAATTGACCTGCATTGTCTTCAATCCTCACTGGTGCAGACACTGCTCCTTTTGGATCCATTTTTTTCCTAATTGCTGACCATGTCACTCTTTCCTCAGGTTCCACATGTCTTGGTTGGTTGCTTACCATTGTACCAGATGAACCTTTCCCACAACTATTAATTAGGAATAAAAAAACATACCAAATGGCTCATGAGTTGGAAATCTGAAGCCTCCTTTGGTCACAGCCATCCTCTTGCCTAGACTAAGCCGCCTTTCTGTCATGGCAGCCTTACCTTTGGAGTCTGCATGATTGACTTTACTCTGGACTGCTTCTTGACTAGGTTGACTCTCCTCAAAAAGCCTTTTCTTCACACTGGACCCTTGGCTCTTTGTTGGTGTAATCCTCACTGGTTCAGGCATTGGTTCTTCATTTGCAGCATTGCTTGGTACATGACTTCTACCAGAAACACTTGGTCCTTGACTTTGAGCAGAAACAGATGGTCTTTCAGTTTGAGCAGCATTCATAACAATCACACTAGGTCTTTGACTGGATTGAACAAAAACAGATGGTCTTTCACTTTGGGGTTCTGCAGCTTTTCTCTTAGGTGGCCTACCCTTGGGTTTCTTCACAACTGGCTTCTGGACTGGTGCATTTCTACAGGTTTTCACATTGTGTCCCTTCTGTAAACACCTTGAACAACTCATCTCCACCCCATGCTTTGTTACCCTAGACCCACACACCCTTGGCTCATGTGCTGCCCTTTGTCTCTTTTTCTTTGGTCTACCAGGCATGGTTCTAGGTCTTGGTGGAAGTGGTACATTCAAATGAGGGAATGAGTTCCATGTATCCATCCCTCCCACAGGGTTCAAGTAAAACTCATATGCATAGTCAAATTGAACTTTCCTAAACCAAATAGCCACAAAATCTTCTGGATCCTTATTCATCTTATAGATAGCTTGCATGGCATGGACACAAGGTATCCCACTCAATTGCCACATTCTGCAATCACATGTTCCCATATCCATATCCACAGAGTATGCATACCTATAGTTTCTAACCTCAAACTTGTGTCCACCAGCATGAATGGTCATCCAATCTGACCTTTGACTTTTAATGATATCTAGTTTCTTCCTAATGGCTGGACAAACCTCATGTTCCCACTTTGAACTTTTTTCCCTAATACTTTCTAACCTTATCATCAAAATAACCCTCAAAGATTCTAAAAGTGTGATAATAGGTTTGTTTCTTACCTTAACAAGCACAGAGTTCCAGCATTCAGAATATCCATTCTCAACTGCTTCACAACAATTTTTTGTTTCAAAGAGGGCTCTGCTCCATGACTTTGGATTTCTTTCCATCAAGTATTTGAAAGCATTTGGATTTACATTCTTGATTTCTTTCATGACTGCATCAAATTGGGCAGGGTAGCTAGCCTTTGCAGCTCTCCAAAACAAGTGCCTGTATTCAACTCCACTGTATGTCTTCCTGAAATTCTCATAGATATGTCTGGCACACTGCCTGTGCTCAGCTCTTGGCATTACATCCTTTACAGCTTCAACAAGACCCTATAAATAAAGCATTAGAACCTTAATTGATAATTGAAAAGAAATAAAGTATATCACAAAGACAGAAAAGTGTATTACCTTGTGCTGATCTGACATTAAAGTCAGAAACTGTCCATTTGGGGCTTCAAGATCATTGCTCAACAATGTCAAGAACCAAGTCCAGTTGTCCTTGTTCTCCACATTCACAATTGCCCATGCAATTGGGAATATTTGATTGTTCCCATCTCTCCCCACAACAGTTAGTAATTCTCCTTGACATGAACTCTTCAAGAAACACCCATCTAATGCTACCACCCTCCTACAACCTTTTTTGAACCCTTGTTTCAGACCATTCAGACAGACATAAAACCTATCAAAGTAAGTCTTGCCATCAGGATTAGTGGTAGTACCTAATTGTACAGTGGAACCAGGGTTTGTTCTTAGCAGTGCATCACCATAAGGTCTTAGCAAAGCATAGTGCTCCTCCAGTGATATCTCATACTCATTCAAAGCCCAAGCCCTTGCTCTTTTCACTTGTTCCTGGGTTACAAAGCACTTATACTTTTTCATTACCAACTCTTGCAATACACTGAACTTAATATTAGGTTGCTGCCTAATTCTGTTTACAAAGTGCCTGCCTATCCAACTTGCTCTACATGTTCTAGTGGTTCAGGGTCATCCTCATTTTCAGGAGGTACATTGTTAATGTGTTGAGATAAGTCAATTGACATGTGATCAACATAAACATGCATAGTACCATAAGTGTCACCCACATCATAAAATACATCAAGATCATGTTCAGTTCCTAGTAGCATAATTGTACCAAAATCATATGGGGTTAAAAGATAGTACACACCTGTCACAGGACTGACTATTTCAGCCTCTATGTAACTCATCAAATCTGCTAAATTTTTCCTTGGAATGGACAATTGTTTGATTTCCCCACCTTCATAACGATTGATTCGTCCACCCTCTAAGAACAAGAAAGCACCATCATGGTGCAAGGCCAAGCTGAAATTCCTATTTCGATTCATTTCTACAAAATCAAAGGGAAAAAAATAAATAAATTCACATCATAATTAAAGTTTTTAAAAATTTAAGTATTCTAGGGTTTTCCCCTATCTAATCCCAAAAAAAAGTTGCGTAACAGTTGGTATTGTTTTTCATGACAAATACTTGTAATTAAATTTGGGCAAAAACACTATAAACAACTAAATCTAACCAAATATTAACTGGATTAAACGTAAAAGTAAACTTTTAAACTTTTTAAAATAATTCAAAATTTAGGGTTTTCTACAGTAATAACATCGGGAAAATCACGATTGAGTGTTTTTTGGGGGGAAAACATACCTTATTTCGACGAAGAACGTGTTCTAGAGCATCGATTTGACCGGAATTTAGTGATTTCAGTAGATTGGTTGGCGTATTGGAGGATTTCGATCGAGTGTGTGTATAATTGTGTGTCACTGTGTGTAGGTGTGGGTGTGAATGTGTGTGTTTATAACTGCCATCATCAATATATACGCGTAAACAATTTATTTTGATTATTTTTAATTGTAAAAATTCCAGCCAAGCAAGCCACGTAACCAGTCAACGGGTCAAACTCCAAGTGGTGACCGGCTAACTTCTTACCCGTAACTTTTGCTCACTATGGGACTTTTGAAACACTTTCTTGAATACAATAAAACAAACCTGGAGTTCGTGCACACAATAACTTTTTGGGATTAGTTAACTGCATTCCGGCGCACTTAGCCCTAATATATTTAGTTAAACTTTTTCGTTTCTAAATTTAACTTATTTAATTATTTTAATCTATATATTTTTAACTATAATTATGAAAATTACAAGTTCAGTTACACGACATATGCTAATTTAACATATACTTATATACTTCAACAACAAGATTAAAGTTTAATAATATTTGGTGTAATATACTCCGTAGTATATTATTGTATATTTGTCGTTAAAATAAAGACATGCTTTTCCACGGCATTGTGATTTTGCTATTAGGAGCAAGGGGGTAGTGCCACAAATTGGCTCTTTGGCAAGTTTTTGGCAAGTTGCTAACCAATAGGGTTGTGCCACGTGTCCATGCTAGTTTCTTGCCAATTTTAGCCAAATACTAGCCAAATCCTATGGTGTAGTGCCATTTTTTTTGCCAATTGTTGCCGACAAAATAATTACCAATTACACCCTAAACTTTCATTAAACTTAAAAAACACAATACAAATAGAAATTAAAAAACATTACAACTACGAATAAAAAAAACACAACTAGAAAATAAAAAACAAACTAAATCAACCCGTCATGAGGCCACCCGTATTTGTCGGTGATGTCGCGTTTGCGTTGCAAAACTATGCTACGCACGGGATCGACCAAATGATCGCGAGGTTGCGAAAAGATATGGATGTCTTGATCCATTGCCTTTTGTCGTTGCCATTCGAGTTAAGAAGCTAGCAAATCTCGCGCAAACTTCTCACGTTCTTCAAGGGTGACCATCCTCATTTGCCGATTGAGCCTCTTTTCTTCTTTGTGTGCCATACTCACCTCCCTATACTCTTCAACGGAATCAAGCAAAACTTCTTTGCTTTTGCCCGAACTCGCTCCCTTACCACGTGTTTTGCGAGGAAACGATGGCATCGAGTTCTCATTCAAATCGGGAACTCGAGTGTAGTGACTCGACTCATCGGTTCGAACCCTTTTCTCACTCCCGCTAGTATCTTCGGTGCGAGGAGTGCCGGCCGTAGGAGTATTAGGCTCGGTCGAAGTACCACCAAAACCACCCGCCGGTGGAACATACGAGAACTTATCATGTTCCTTCACAACTTTCCAAGCTTTAAGATGTTTGAATCCCTTGTTCTTGTGTCGTTTTCGACCACTCTTCCAAAGTTTGTGTTAAGATATAGGCCTCATCGGCACCGCTAGCCCATTGATGTTTCTATAAACACATGAAAACAACATATATATTTATATAAAACAACACACACACACACACACACACACACACACACACACACACACACACACACACACACACACATATATATATATATATATATATATATATATATATATATATAGATATATATATATATTATATCTATATATATATATATATATATATACACATATATATATATATATATTATATATATATATATATATATATATATATATATATATATATATATATATATATATATATATATATATATATATATATATATATATATATATATATATATATATATATATATATATATATATATATATATATATATATATATATATATATATATATATATATATATATATATATATATATATATATATATATATATATATATATATATATATATATATATATATATATATATATATATATATATATATATATATATATATATATATATATATATATATATATATATATATATATATATATATATATATATATATATATATATATATATATATATATATATATATATATATATATATATATATATATATATATATATATATATATATATATATATATATATATATATATATATATATATATATATATATATATATATATATATATATATATATATATATATATATATATATATATATATATATATATATATATATATATATATATATATATATATATATATATATATATATATATATATATATATATATATATATATATATATATATATATATATATATATATATATATATATATATATATATATATATATATATATATATATATATATATATATATATATATATATATATATATATATATATATATATATATATATATATATATATATATATATATATATATATATATATATATATATATATATATATATATATATATATATATATATATATATATATATATATATATATATATATATATATATATATATGTATATATATATATATATATATATATATATATTATAAGGTAAATTAATATATAACTATATATAAGTGAAAAGTTATTTTGAGAACCTATAAAAAAGAAAGAACTTTTAGGAACCTTTTTGAATTAATCTTAACCTTTAAATTAGTTGATCAATGGCTAGAATGAAGGGTGGCAGTTTTGTAATTAAATAAAACCCTATTATAATAAATTTAAATTGAAAAGGGTATTATAGGAAACCGTCATTTTCTCCTCTTCCCTTCCTATATATCTTCTTTCTTTTTCTTCTCTCTCTCACATCAGCCTCCATTTATCAATTCCATCGATCCATTCATGGGTTTCTTTCCCAAACCGATGTGATTAATGAGTCATGTCATTTTGGGCCTCTATTTGGAATTGACCTACTGAAAAGAAAATAAAGACCCAAATTTTAAATCTTTAATTCTCGATGATTTTTATTATTTGGAGTCAATTCTGTTATACATCTATGTAATATGCCAGAAGGTTAGTTTAGTTTTTAATTTTTTTTTGAGTAAATTACAATTTTGGTCTCTGTCGTGGGTCAAAAATTACCGTTTTCGTCCCTACCTTTCATATATTACCGTTTTGGTCCAAAAAACTTTGCTCCGTCAACGCTTTTGGTCCAATTCTCTAAACGGACGTTAAATACCTATCACGTGATCTGCACGTGATGGGTATTTTAGTCTTTTTGTTACCACAAGGACTAAAAGTGTAATGAACTTTTCTAATAATAAACTTTTTTTTTAATTAATGTATATACATTTTTATACATACATATACATAATATCTGCAAACAAAAGTGTAATTAACTCAAAACAAAAAAAAGGTCACCAAAAGATATAAACAAATTTTTCCAGATCTTAAATTATAAATATCGAACAGATAAAAAACCACCCAAGTGAAGCTCATAGATACACATTTAAAGTCTAAAACAAAAGAAGCATTGGTAGAAGAACATCAGATGTTTTGATCCAGCCTCAAACTTTTACCCATTTTGGCTGGACATCTCTAAAGAAAAATATGTGTATGTATCTATCTAACTTTTTCTTTTCCACACCCTTACTTCCCTAAATCTCATCTCTCTCTTTTTCTCTTTATTCTCCACACCCTTATCTTCTCTTTCTCTCTTTTTCTTTTTCTCTTTTTAGACCGATCAGTGGCGGCTAGCGGTGGTGGTACGGCGGTGGAGGCCGGATTAGGGTTTTCCATTAGGGTTTCTTTATTAAAAACCCTAGATTCGATCGATTGTGCATCTGAATTCGACCCAGGAACATCCCCATCCTCGATCGAAGTCTCCCCAGCCCTCAATTGATCAATTGCGGCCAGAATTAAGGGTGGCAGCGTGGTGGTTTGCGGTGGCAGAAGGTCAGATTGCGACGGCAGAAGGTCAGATACCTGGTGGTTCAACGATAACGTCGTAAACCACGTCGGAGATGACGAGGAAGTAGGTGATGAGGATTAAGGAGAAAACGATCACGGGTGATGGGAGTGTGATTGTGGTAGTCTGAGGCGGAGACGTGGTGGCCGGGGATTGATAGAGTGGTTCCATGATTGATTGTTATTTGGGATTGATAAGCGGAGGTTTTTGGAATTGTGATTTCGGGGGTTTGGTGATTTTTGGATTTTTGAAGTTGTAGATCCAGAAACGAGTGTTACTCATAATACTTGCATTCTATTATTTAATGAAAGACAAAATAAAGTTTTTATTTGAAGTCAAAGTCAAAATCCACATAAACAAAAGAATGGAAAAGGGAAGAAAAAGATGAAAAAGAGGTACCGGAGATGATGGAGGAAAGAGCATAAAGATAATTACACTTTTGGTCCCTGTGCTAATGAAAAGACTAAAATACCCATCACGTGCAGATCACGTGATGGGTGTTTAACGTCCGTTTAGAGAACTGGACCAAAAGCGTTGACGGAGCAAAGTTTTTTGGACCAAAACGGTAATATATGAAAGGTAGGGACGAAAACGGTAATTTTTGACCCACGACAAGGACCAAATTTGTAATTTACTCTTTATTTTTTTTTTTTAATTTTATCATCAATACAAAAAGTAGGAATATAGGTTCTGTGTTGGCCATTTGGTTTTTTATTTACTCAATTGCAATACGGTGGGATTTAATTTTTTTATTTTATTAAATTCATGTTTCTATTTCATGATTTTAACTTATCTATTTGTTTGTATTTGTTTATATATAATAATGTAGCATATAAGAAGGAAAAGCTGATTTGAGGAAAAAGCGATGATATATGCATATGTGAATCAAGGGGAATTCGGAATCTGACGGATTGATTAGTGGTTTTTTAATATGTACATACGTGAACGATAGAATTGTATATGTATACAATATCATTTTTATTTTGTGCTTGTTTCATTGCATATGTATATAATGGGTAAATATGTATGTAAGTATTTATATGATTGATCATATGTATGTATGTAGGTGGTGATCACATGTGTACAAACAGTTATATAATCATATGTATGAAAGTATATCCATGTATTTTTACAAATAAATATTTATTAAATTAGTTGGTGATCACATGTGCATGAATACATATTGGTGATCACATGTGCATGAATACCATATTGGTGATCACATGTGCATGAAACATATTGGTGATCACATGTGCATGAATACATATTGGTGATCACATATGCATGAACAACCATATTGGCGATCACATGTGCATGAACAAGGTTCCTAAAAGTACAATATTGCCCTTGTAAATATTGATGGGAAAATGTTCCTAAAGGTTCTTATTAAGGGTTCTTAAAATACCTTCATACTATCATATATATATATATATATTATATATATATATATATGTTGTTTTATATATATATGGTTTTACGTTTATATATATATGTTGTTTTATATATATATATATAAACGTAAAACAACATATATATATATATAAACGTAAAACAATATATATATATATATATAAACTAAATATATAAACAACATATATATATATAAAACGTAAAAAAACATATATATATATAAAACCGAAAAAAACATATATATATATGAAGGAAAATTAACCATCGTATTGTAGATGCCGGTAAACTCGTTCAATATCGGTTGCATTTTCTTCCACTTTGTGTTGACTTGATGGTACGTTCGTTGATGATTTTTTTGTTGGCTATTGTAGTGTTCATAAATCCTATTCCAAAAGGATTCGTATCTTTGTTGATCGGCGGTGGCGGGATCCGTAGAGATATGAAAATAAGATCGGGCCAACAATTCTTCATCATCGCCACTCCAAGCGATCGGGGGTGTTCTTGTGGTGGTTTTTTTCGCCTTCCCACGACTGGGTGGAGGTGGCGCCTCCACCTCCTCGCTAGAGGTGTCTCGCACATCGTCATATGCCTCGTCGGGTTGCACTTGGTCATCATCATCATCAAGAAACGTGATCGTCGGTTCGGTATTAGGAAGTTGAAAGCGGCCCGTGTCGACTTGCACGGGGAAATCCTCGGTCAACAATTGAGAGATGTCGTCAATGACGTTTTGACTTAAAAGAACCGCCGAAATCGTATTGTGGTTCGACGATTTTTGGAGCGCGAAATGGGAGTTGATTTCTTGGTGCTCGGTACTTTTTGGATGTTTTTTTGTTAGTAGGAATCATTTTGAAGAATATAAATGAAAGAGATAAGTAAGAAATATATTAGAGAAGATATGAGTATTTTTTAGAAGTGAGAAGAAATGAAAGATTAAAAGGTATATATAGGTAATAAGGAGGGGTAAATTTTGTAAATTTTAAAAAAAATTCAAACGGTCATTTAGGAAAAAAAAAAAAAAACGGTCACAAAAGACGCTCCCAACGTTGACTAGCATCGACCAAAACTAGCCGATCCAACTTGCCAAGTAAACTTGCCGATACATATGTTACAACCTTGCCAAAGAGCCGATGCTAGCCGATCCAATTTGCCGATAAAACTTGCCGACTACACCCTTGCCCCTTAAATGGTTGAAAGGATATTACTCATTTAAGAGGTCTTTTGTTAAAACCTTGAGGTGGACATAAAAAGTCCTTTTATGAGGTTCAAGGGCAGGATTTACCCCTATTAATCATGGCGTCTTTGACTTAAAAGAGGCATTCTACGTTTGAGAGAGGTCTCTAACTAGGGGTGTTCAAAGTCGGATATCCGAAGTTTCGGATATCCGGAATTTCGGATATCCGAAATTTCGGATTGGATTTCGGATATCCGAATTTTCGGATATCCGAATTTCGGATATCCGAAATTTCGGATAGTGGATTTCAATATCCGAACATATATCCGAAATTTCGGATATCCGAAATTCGGATATCCGAATTTCGGATATCCGAAATTTCGGATAGTGGAATTTCGGATATCCGAAATTTCGATATCCGAAATTTCGGATATCCGAAATTTCGGATATCCGAATTTCATATCCGAAATTTCGGATATCCGAAATTTCGGATATCCGAAATTCGGATATCCGAAATTTTCTAAATCGATATCCGAAATTTCGGATAAATTTTCGGATATTTCGGATATCCGAAATATCCGAAATTTTCAAAAATTACTATCCGAATCCGAATCCGAAATTTCGGATATCCGAAATTTCGGGTATCCGATTTCGGATATCCGATTTCGGATCGGATTTCGGATCTTTCGGATATCCGAAATTTCGGATATATGTTCGGATATTAAATCCACTATCCGAAATTTCGGATATCCGAAGTTTCGGATATCCGAATTTCGGATATCCGAAATTTCGGATAGTGGATTTAATATCCGAAATTTCGGATATCCGAAATTCCGGATATCCGAAATTTCGGATATTGAAATCCACTATCCGAAATTTCGGATATCCGAAATTCGGATATCCGAAAATTCGGATATCCGAATTTCGGATATCGGATTTAATATCCGAACATATATCCGAAATTTCGGATATCCGAAAGTTTCGGATATCCGAAATCGGATATCCGAAATTTCGGATATCCGAAATTTCGGATATCCGAAATTTCGGATATCCGAAATTTCGGATATCCGAAATTTCGGATATCCGAAATTTCGGATATCCGAAATTTCGGATATCCGAAATTTCGGATATCCGAAATTTCGGATATCCGAAATTTCGGATATCCGAAATTTCGGATATCCGATTTCGGATATCCGAAATTTCGGATATCCGAAATTTCGGATATATGTTGGATATTAAATCGACTATCCGAAATTTCGGATATCCGAAAGTTTCGGATATCCGAATTTCGGATATCCGAAATTTCGGATAGTGGATTTCAATATCCGAACATATGTCCGAAATTTCGGATATCCGAAATTTTCGGATATCCGAAATTTCGGATATCCGAAATTTCGGATATCCGAAATTTCGGATATCCGAAATTTCGGATATATGTTCGGATATTGAAATCCACTATCCGAAATTTCGGATATCCGAAATTCGGATATCCGAAACTTCGGATATCCGAATTTCGGATATCCGAAATTTCGGATAGTGGATTTCAATATCCGAACATATATCCGAAATTTCGGATATCCGAAATTTCGGATATCCGAAATTTCGGATATCCGAAATTTCGGATATATGTTCGGATATTGAAATCCACTATCCGAAATTTCGGATATCCGAAATTCGGATATCCGAAACATTCGGATATCCGAACTTTCGATATCCGAAATTTCGGATATCCGAAATTTCGATATCGAATTCGGATATCCGATTTCGGATATCCGAAATTTCGGATATCCGAATTTCGGATATCCGAAATTTCGGATATATGTTCGGATATTGAAATCCACTATCCGAAATTTCGGATATCCGAAATTCGGATATCCGAAAATTCGGATATCCGACTTTGATATGGATTTCAATATCCGAACATATATCCGAAATTTCGGATATCCGAAAGTTTCGGATATCCGAAATCGGATATCCGAAATTTCGGATATCCGAAATTTCGGATATCCGAAATTTCGGATATTTCGGATATCCGATTTCGGATATCCGAAAATTTCGGATATCCGAAATTTCGGATATCCGAAATTTCGGACATATGTTCGGATATGAAATTTCATATAAATTCGGATATCGAATTTCGGATATCATTATTTGTATGCATTAATTAATTGGATTTTTCTATAAAAAAAATCTAATTTAATTGCGTTTTTATCTGTGTCTGGAATATATATACATATATATATATATAGATGCAAGCACATTGCCAGCTGAGCTGCAGAGGCTTCTCAACACCATCAGAGAACTTGATGAACGTTCCCAATGTATCTATATCTATCTATCATCATTTATATTGCAATATATATATATATAGATGCAAGCACATTGCCAGCTGAGCTGCAGAGGCTTCTCAACACCATCAGAGAACTTGATGAACGTTCCCAATGTATCTATATCTATCTATCATCATTTATATTGCAATATATATATATATATACATGAATACTATGCTTGTTATGCACTATATGTATTTATGTTTGAGCGTGTGTGAAATGAAGGAATATTAGGCATTTGGAATGATTGGAATTAGGCATCATATTGATTGAAATGCTATAAAGTATATGTTGAATTTGGCGGGGGGAGATCAATGTACATTTCGCTATTGTCTGTGTCAAACTGTCTGTTACGTGTATCAAACTTTTAGTTTTGTATGTATAATGTATCTGAATTCTTATAACTTGTAAAGAGCTGACGTGACACTGGTTTTGATGGCATGGCAACTTATATGGTTGCCATGTCTGCGAAAAAGACTAGTTACTTGATAATGAGGTAACTGGGTATATACTAAATGATTGTAAGTTTGACAAATGATAGACGGTATGAAATTTGGACACAAACGATATCAAAAAGGTACAAAATTGGATATGTTTTGGTGCACTGGCCCAAAAAGGAAAGAAAAGGTTAAGACAAATGAAAAAGTATGATGGTATCTTATGCAAACAGAAGTGCTTAATGCTATGCAAAAATGAAATAAGAGAAGGGAGATTGATTAATAGCTATGGTGTTGTTCAATTGATAGGGTTAAATCTGTGTGTTATCAGCTAAAACGATGATGTATCTTGTAGTTTTGTACCGCCTCCGATGCAAGTCATATAGGTTAATCTTTTTACCAGGTATGATGACACGTGTTCAGTACCTATGCAAATTAGTAGTAGTCTGTTTGTCTATGTCTGAATGTTTGTATCTGCATACATTTAGACTTCAGTTCAGTGAGACAACATATAAGTAATTTGTGATGTTTTGAAACCAAAGATGTAAATATATAATGTTGACTTTATATGCAATGGTCCTTTTCCAAGTATATCATGCTAGTTGGGTAATCAAGCTTTGGTCGTTGAACGTTAGTGTGGTAGTCAAACATTTAGGACTATTATAGTTGGAGTTAGAAATATAGTATGTATCCTGCTTACAAAACTACTTTAAGATTATTTTTGTTTAGAAAGAAATCGATTAGCAACTTCATCAAGGTTCCTTTTTTGTGTTTAAGCCATGATTAATCAAACAAGGCAGCAAACGAAGAACTGCTTGGATATGGCTTCTCAAAACTTCAATAGAAACAATCATGATGACGGTGACATGGCTTTTGAGAAAATGAAGAAAGAGATTGAAGGGAATCAAGATAATGCTTTAAGCTTATGTACGGAGAAGGTCCTTTTGGCACGACAAGCTTACGATCTTGTGAGTTTTTTTTTTTTTTTTTTTACATTCTTTGTTTCCGGAACGACAACCAAACCAATTTGTTGATTAGTAGAACTTTTGCCTTATGCATGTGCGAAAGATTGAAGAAAAGGGGTGAGGATACATGTCATTTCATTTTTCTTGACAGTTTGAATTATTGTGGTCACACCAACTAAAACGATAACCATGATTACTTCATATAATTAAGAGTGTGCTTATCTTGTATATTTACTATTTAGCATATGAACTATGATTCTTGTTTTTTTAATAGTTATTTTCTGGTTTCATCTAGATGTATATTTTACATACGCACTTTAAATACAGCTCCATATTCTCTATTTTTTTTTTAGTTTATTTTACATACACACTTTAAATACACCTCCATATTCTCTATTTTTAGTTGCCAAATCTTTGTGTCCATTTTATGATATAAATAACGATCTTATAATTTTAGAGTCATGAAATTGTTCCTCTGCTTCAACATAGCAAAAAATGCAGATAAGAACTTTGGTTTGGGAAAATTATGTTCTCTTTGTTCTGCCTTTCAATGTATAAAATGCTCGCTGTGTTCTATTTGTTCTATTTTATGTTTTACCTTTTTGTATTTGCTGGAGTTTATTTTCTTATTCTTACCTACTTTCAGATAGACAGTCATGTAAAACGTCTAGATGAGGATTTGCACAACTTTGCTGAGGATTTAAAACAAGGTTTTAATCCCATTTACTTTCCTTACTCCATTTCTGCAAATAGTATGATGCCCGTCGCCTGAGTTGAGATACACTTGAATGATAAAATGTTCTACTTACAATCGGATTTTTAAACTTTGAACTGACCTATGAGAAGAGCAACCCAAAGTAAGCTTGTGGATCAAGAATGAAGTTACTAATCTCAAGTAACAGTAAGTGGTAGCCAAACAAGTAAATTGGGATTTTTAATTTAACTTAAAAAGAACGTGGTTTTCGGGTACATACTTCAAAGTAATATACGAAGCTTCACTCCCTTCACTTCAGACCTTAAACCGAAGTCCTAATAAACATTTTTTTACTTGTAGCATATATGGAACTTGTAATGTTACATGCAGCTATTCATACCCCCTTCCCCCACCCAAAAAATTAAAAATAAAAAAATTGCGGCTTAAAGCAGTTTGAAAGAGTTTTAGCTTAGTTTCTAGATTATCTCCCTTTTTTAGAAATGAAACTTTTGCTTGTTGATCTTGGCTTCAGGTATATCTAAACCTTGAATAAGGTTAATATTAGAGTAAGAAATAATGATTTTTATTGGGAATAAGTTCCAGAATATATCTGATATAGCTATTTGCTAACTTGTTGGTGGAACACAAATTTGCAGAGGGAAAATTACCAGCTGATGAACCAGCAATACTTCCCCCGTTACCTTTAATTCCTAAGCTGGAGAAGCGGAAACTACCGTATATAGTACCTCATTCTAAGAAGCTTGAGTACAGGGACAGGGAGTGGGACCACCGAGATAGGGATTTCGAGCTTATGCCTCCACCGGGTGGGTTTAAAAGGGATTATGTTCCCCCCTTGGAGATTGAGCAACCAATTGATCCAAATGAACCCACCTATTGCGTTTGTCATCAGGTTCGAAAGTATATTCAAACATTGCCAATTTGCCATCTGTAAATAAATTTTTTGGGTAAAAGGGATTACCCTGGTTAGACTCATCTGTAAATAAATTAAAGTATGCATTGTAATATAATGATATTTCTCTGCTCTTTAGGTTTCCTTTGGTGATATGATTGCATGTGACAATGAGAATGTAAGTTGCTGATACTTCTCCCTTATTTTCTTCTTTTATGGTCAAACTTTATTGACTAAATCTATCAGTTAACATTATTAGGGTGACAAAGTGAGTGGGTTAGGGAGGACGGGTAATGTTCCAAAACTGGTTTGGGTTTAATTGTGTAGGTGTTGGGTTTGAAGCGGGTCAATTAACGCGAAAGACTTTCTATTTAAATTTCTTTTGAATCTTTCGTGAATAGTTATTAGGGACTATCCAGAAGTATCTGTTTGACCCTTTATATAAATAAATCTCTGGTCGGGTTACTTATACCAATTTATTCAGCCCATTGTATGTACCTCATTTATTTAACTGTATTTTTACCACTAGTCCAAATAGAAATTAAGTAATCAACCGGCCAGTTCCTTGCGAAAACAAGCCAAAAAAAGGTGAAATTTTAGCCAGATAAAAGGGCCAAACAAGTGGAGGAATAGTGTCTAAATAAATTGCTTTAAGTACAAGACTACAAGGGTCAGCAACATATGATATATTTATATTACTACTTTTGTTCATCATTTGACGATTTGGTAAAATAAAGTATTAATAGAGCGTTTTGGTGTTGACAGTGTCAAGGTGGAGAGTGGTTTCATTACTCATGTGTTGGGCTCACCCCAGAGACGAGGTTCAAGGGGAAGTGGTATTGTCCAACTTGCAGACAACTTCCACTCTAAGAAGAGAATTTGCAGCTTGTATATGTGTTGTACAACAATCACATTATCTGCAAATTTTCTATCTACTTTCAAAGGAGTAGTGCCTTGGTATTGTTTGAAAGGAAATTCAGGTTTTGGAACTACAGGGATTAATGATCACCTCTGTTTTTTTGGGTTGTGACGTTTTCAACATCATTGTATTTGGCTTTGCATTGTAAAGAAAATGCATAATCGCAAATTCGTAATGAAATAACAGACATAGGTATATCAAAAATTTGCAGACAGTGTTTAGTAATTTTGCAAGAAAGATGGTAAGTTGATAGTGGAAAACCATGTGATGGCTCAATAGTAGATGGTTACTCTCAAGATATATAAGGTTTCGAACCTGATATTTCTTATGAGAAAATCTAAGACGTTTGAGCATTAGACCAACTTGGTAGTAATCTGAATAAATAGGTAGTTGTATACTTGTATTCAATACAGCATTTAAGCATTGATTGAAAATCCAAAATCCAAAATGTATTCCATTAATAACAAACCAAAGTGATGTTATAATAAGTTAATGACTTAAATGTCATTGAAATCCTAACATAGTAACATTGTTTTTGAATGACAAGTAACCAAAAATATAAATGCAAATCTTTGTCAGAGAATGTCAAATAAATAAAAAAGAAAATATAATTCTGATTTTATTGGAAAATGATTTATCCTCCTAAAAATACTCTTAATAGCTTAATGGCGACATGTGGATACCATTAATTATTTTTCCTAATCTCACCCCTGATTTTTCCACATGTCCTCGTCTAAAAGTTAGGAGGATTTTTAGGCTATTATATTAGGAGGATTAATCATTTCCCGATTTTATTTTATGTATTACATGAGTATTATTTTCTAAATCTATTCCATATTTGGATTGGAATTTGGATGTCTGTCTACAAGATTGAATTTTTGAAAATAGGAGGGCGGAAATATTCCAAATAATGGCCCTAATTAATATGACCCAATTAAAAATATAAACACATTCAATCAGATATTGAATCGGGTAAAATGAAAATCCATCGGATCGGAAATTGATTTTTACAACACTAAACAAGATAATAATAATAATATCATATTCATTATGAGTAGGGGCATTGTTGGAAAATACAAAAAGTAAACTATTAAAAAAAACCAAAGATTTGAATTCCGATGAAAACCCTATTAAAAAAAGAATGCATTTATATCTATAAGAAAAAAGGGGGAAAATACTCAAATTTCAAAATAAAAACACTACTCACACATTACTACATTTCCACCGAATATCTCTGTTGTCCAAATTCCAGTTAAATTCAACCCTTCATTCTTGATTCTTATTTTTATTAACAAAAAACAAAAGCTTCTTCAATTTCTTGATCAATTTCATGAAAGATTAAGGCCAAATTAGTGCTAAAGATTTTGTGGGTCAAACAGGTATTGATTCTTTTTCAATAAAGTTTGAATCTTGTTGATGAATTTGGAACTTTTTATTATGAATTTGCTTATTTGTATTTGAATCTTGAAATGCCCACAAAAGATTTGGGATTTTTAGATCTATTTTGCTCCAAAGTTTAATATTTTAGTCCATTTCAAAATTTTGAAAGAACCCATCTTTGAGATTTACTGTTGTAAACAAAGTTAAAAGAAAAACCCAATTCATGGTTTGGAAATTTCTTGAAATTATTGCTGTTTGTTTTTCTGTTCAGATAATAGTGATTTGAGCCAGGTGAAAAGGGTTTACAAAGTACATTAATTGTGTTTGAAATTTGTAGTTTGATAAATAAAAGCTCTAAACACATGAACTAACAATAGAAGTTTGTTAACAAGTGAAAATTTTATGACCATCAATAATAGATTTTAATTATTAGAAGTATCATCTTTTTCGTGTTGTTTATGTTGAATGTGTGTAGGTTTATTCATTCAATACATAAAATGGTTTAGTTTTCTTTACAAAGTTTTCATAAAAATTAAAAGAAATAATTGGATACAAGATGTTCTTGTGGAAATTCAGACCATGTTTTATTCATTTTACTTGTGTTTTATATATGTGATTGTATGTTTTATATGTTGGTATTTATATGCTGAATTTGATTCAATGCAGTGTGGTTACTCTGATAGTTTTATAAAAAGATGAGGAGAAATTTGACCCCGGTGGTGAGGCGCGAATTAGAAAATCTTGATAAGGATGCCGAAAGTAGGAAATCAGCAATGAAAGCGTTGAAGGGCTATGTAAAGGATTTGGATTCGAAGGCGATTCCCATCTTTCTTGCTCAAGTTTCTGAGACTAAAGAAACTGGATTAACATCTGGTGAATACACAATCTCGCTATATGAAGTTCTTGCTCGTGTTCATGGGACTAAAATCGTTCCTCAAATCGATAATATCATGATGACTATCATCAAGACCTTGAATTCAAGCGCAGGCTCGTTTGCTCTTCATCAGGCATGCTCAAAGGTTGTCCCTGCCGTTGCAAGATATGGGATGGATCCCACCACACCTGATATCAAGAAAAGGGAAATTATCTATTCTCTGTGTAAGCCTCTTTCGGATTCTCTTTTAGCTAGCCAAGAGAATTTATCTTCTGGTGCTGCTCTTTGTTTAAGAGCTCTCGTGGAATCAGATAATTGGCGATTTGCTTCTAGTGAAATGGTGAATGAAGTTTGTCAAAGGGCAGCTGCGACTTTGGAGAAGCCTATGCAGGCTAATTCTCATATGGATTTAGTCAAGGCTTTAGCTAAACATAATGGTTTAATTGTGGAAGATTATGCAAGATTGTTGATTAGGTCTGGTGTCGGGATCTTGAACATGGGTGTTGCTGAGGGGAATTCTCAGAAACGACTGTCGGCTATTCAAATGGTGAACTATTTGATGAGAAGTTTGGACTACAAGAGTATAATGTCTGAATTAACCTTTGTGATTGGAGAAATGGAGAAGTGTCAAAATGATCAAATGGCGTATGTTAAAGGGGCGGCTTTTGAAGCAATACAGACTGCTAAAAGACTCTTGATCCAGAAAGGATCTAGACATGAGCATAGAAGAGATTTGTCACCAGTTACTGGATCACCTCGATCGGTAACTATGGAATCTTATGGTGACTACAATTCTATTTCATATTCACCATTTTCAGTTAGTTTTGCATCTGGAGATAGTGATTCTGATAAAAGAAGTTTTAATCGAAAATTCTGGAGCAATGTAGATGTGTCTCTGAAAGATGGACTATTTTCCGGAGGGATGGATACTCCTAGAAGTGTCATTGAAAGCTCTGAAACCCAAGGCGATTATGAAGACGAGTTTTTAGGATTCTTGCATAGAAGCCCGACTAGTGATAACTCGAGAAGCCCTTCTGGAAGTGTCATAGAAAGCTCCAAGACCCAAGGAGATTATGAAGACGGGTTTTTAGGTTTCTCGCAGGAAAGCCCAACTAATGGCTACTCAAGAAATGCTACTCCTAGTCCTCAGGTAAGTCTAACATACCTGCTTTCATTAAGGTCTTTGAACCAATTAGGTGGTGTTATACACAAGTTGGACAGTTTCGGTAACAAGTTTGTCTTTTTTATGGTGCGACTCATGGTGAGTCTGGATTTGGTTGTCTGTCCAAAAGACTTCTTGTCCAAGGTTAAAAAATTTCAAGAACAATTAGTGTCCTAACTATGGCTAAAAAACCATGTTCATTCAATTGCAATGTAGTTTTCTAATTTAAATGATTATCATATTTAGACATATTATGCATCACAAATATACTTTGGGTAACTATTGACCCATTTGATGAGTTTCTGTGTTTAGCTATTTTATCGTATTTTACCTATTCGTTTCATTGAATGCAACACTACTAATATATGGGTCGAGATGGCCACCTTTATTAACCAACATATTCTCAATGTCAATTTTTGTTTCAGAGATCAAGATCATACATTAGTGTTGACAACATGAACCTTTTCACGACTCCTAGAAAACTAGTTAAATCTCTTCAGGTTCGAAATGATGACAGCTCAGAAGACGAAAGCAGAAGATTCGGTAGTCCCGCATCTAGCAAATTCAACTGGAGCCTTAATTCAAATGATGTAAACGGTGTCTATAGCGACCTCAAAGAGAGCTACACTAATAAAGAACAGCTTAATGGCACCACAGAATCCGTCTCTTCAACTGAAGACATCCCATTAAATGAGAACAATAGTTCTCAGCTTTCTCAAGAACTTGTTCCTGTATCCAAGGCAAAATCTCAGATACCGTCAGCTATCAGCATTGCCTCTGGGCTATTTGTTCTGTTAATTGCAGTCATTTGTTTTTTGTGGGTACGAGATTCTGATGAAGGTTACAACCTCGTACCTACCTGATTTTTGATCATCGACTTAAAATGACTTTGTTCTAGGTTTGTGGTACAATAACTGATGCATGTTCTGTAAAAGGAGTTTGTTGTAGCATATTGAAATTTCATGTCTCAATTTTTCTTTTTCATTATGATAAGCATAATGCTTTTAGTTACAAACTATGAAATATTAAACAGATATTCTCTTTAAATCCAAGTAACAAGAAACTATAATAGGTTTGTTAGAAATATCAATTAGTGAATTAGATAGTGTCAATTTGTATTTTTGTACTCAATATGTAAATAACATTAGTGTTCAAAGGGGGTAGATGTAAAATAGGTCATATGTATATAGTATAAACCTCCAAACATATGTCTTTTGTAACCTTTCACCCACATTAATTCCAATCGTTCACTTTCACACACTTAATTCTCTCTCAACACACACACAATAACCGTCCAAACATACACATAACTAATCCGCCATTAACACACACTAAAACACATACATAAGCTCGAATTCTCGATTTTTGGTTATTTCAAGGTTTAACCCTTCTTTGGAACCTCTACCTCCCGAAGGAGTTTTGCAGCATCCTCTGGAAATACAGGGTTTATGTAACACCCTGTTCCCATTTCAAATCCACCAACTGTTGACAACTGAGGTACGATTTGTATATACCAATGAGCGTAAGGTAATTGCGAGGAAGTGACCCGAAGAGGAGATGTATGAATCATTAAGTTATATGGTGGGTCATTCAACTGCAAGGATAACTTTTGAAGAGTAAGTTTCAGTAGTCCCCCAAGATCCATAGCCTGCAATTATAAGCCAGAAAAATTATTCAGTGATGAATTTTCAAATCCACCAACTGTTGACAACTGAGGTACGATTTGTATATACCAATGAGCGTAAGGTAATTGCGAGGAAGTGACCCGAAGAGGAGATGTATGAATCATTAAGTTATATGGTGGGTCATTCAACTGCAAGGATAACTTTTGAAGAGTAAGTTTCAGTAGTCCCCCAAGATCCATAGCCTGCAATTATAAGCCAGAAAAATTATTCAGTGATGAATTTTCAAATCCACCAACTGTTGACAACTGAGGTACGATTTGTATATACCAATGAGCGTAAGGTAATTGCGAGGAAGTGACCCGAAGAGGAGATGTATGAATCATTAAGTTATATGGTGGGTCATTCAACTGCAAGGATAACTTTTGAAGAGTAAGTTTCAGTAGTCCCCCAAGATCCATAGCCTGCAATTATAAGCCAGAAAAATTATTCAGTGATGAATTTTCAAATCCACCAACCTGTACTAGCAGTTGTCCGTTTTGGTACGTTACCCGGCCCACATATTTTGACACCTCCAGGCTCTAGCATTCATAAAACTTATCTGAGAAAAACATAACGAATGAAGTACCTTATCTTCATGAATTTCATGGTAGTGAGAGGAATGATAGAGAGGAACAATCCATGTCTCAAAAGCAAAACTTGAAGCAAATGGGGCGATGGACATGAAATGGGTCGATTTATCAATTAATAAATTGTCTGCCTGAATGTCACAAAGAATACACTTTCCTGTTTGATTATGGTACTTTTTCATGCTGTCGAGATGAGTAGAGGTAGTGGTCGGAATAACCGGGAGAGCTAAAATTTGACTGTGTGAATGACTCATTGAAGCCCCAGCTGAGGCACCGTAGTTTTTGAAAACCTTCATAACACATAATAAGACAAATTATATGAATGTATACGAAAAAAAGAAGTGATAAATAAAGAGATCTAAACGGGCAGAATAGACTGATAGTTTCTTCATAAGATAGGATTTCAACTTTTCAAGTAACAACATATTTCATATTTTATATTCATAACAGTTATAAAACAGTTTGGCTGAAACAAGGTCCACCGGTTTAACAACTAAAATCGCATACAATGATACAAAGTGTGCAGAACATACTAAATTTTTTTTAAAACTTGTTATCATTATTCTAACATATTTCCCAAACATAATTTAGCATACTCGCGCTATTTATGTAGCAAAAAAAGGACAAGAATTTGTTGGCGTGAACCTTTAAGACAAGGTGTGAATAGTCAGTTGAATCACAAGGTGTGCATCAATGAGCAAACCTCATCTCCATTTAAGTGACAATCAAATGAAGTTTCCCGTTTCAACGGAAACAAAATCTAGGGTTTTGACTCCATATTATTAGTTGGACTACGTGTTTAGCCTACATCCATTAGGTTAGGATAAAAGAAACCCTTTTTTTCTTCCTTTCTAGACAGGAAATGATAGTATGATACAATATGTGGTGGTAAAGGTTTTCTATGTAAAAGGCATTCATAAAGCTATTTCATATTTCGTAGATATGATACAAAAGAAACCCGGTTACAAAACAAAAAAACATATCTGAACAAACAGCAAGGATATCGAGTGACTTACCCAGAAACAGGAAATATAACACTTCTGTATCGAACACGTTTCTCATTGCTATCTATAAAGGTTAGGCACTCCTCTAAATAACCTAACCTATCTAAACTTCAAAATAAAAATATTTGTTCACAAGCTTATTATGAAAAACTGATTACTGATAAAATTGCAATAAACCTTCTGACAATTCTTTCCATTAAGAAGCAATCAAATATAGCCCCAATTCTTAATCAAACCAAAGGTTTACCCAATGATTCATTACACAATTTAGATATTCCAAACAAAATATTTTCTAGGAGTCAATCCCAAATTATCTCTTTCGCTTGTTCTACGATTCATGCTAAATAAATATTGATATAAGTTACTCCCAGTTTCAAATTTGAATCTATAATCACATAAACAATAATCAAGCAATGCATCCTATAACCATTGTACGTTTTTTTGTTTGCAAGGCAAAGAAAGACCCTATTACCATTGTATGCAAGTATCATTCTATAACCGGTAAAACGGTGACACGACTTCACACTATTTTTATTTGTTATAACATCCAAGACAAAACATGTAAGGTTTGACGCATACAGCTTGTGACCATGCTCCTTAGTCAGGAATCCAGAAAGTGGGCAAGCGACCCCTGAGGCGGCGTGACCCTCATGGCGCTAAGGCCTTGGTGAGGGGGAACTATACCATTCACTCTGAATGGTAACTTTCATTTTATTCACATCTTCCGTCCACATAAACTAGCCTTTGCAGTCCTTTAAAGGCATGATAACATTTTAGATCACATTGTCCAAAAGTATATTCTACATAATCTTTTTATATACAGCAAGAGTCAAAACAACTACATTAATAACAAAAATCTTCTAAAACACAAATGTAAGGTGCAAATACGTGACTAACCCAATGCAAAATCATAAAATTTGTTTAAAAAAATCTAAACTATATAGTTAATAACTTAAACTTGCTGGTCAAATGCAACACAAATTCAAAAACATGAACAAATATGTATTGATAAAATAACTTTGCAAATAATATCCCCTGGCATTATGGTTAATTTTAGTGGCGTACCCAGGTCCGAATGCCACCAGGTTTATAAAATGATTAAACCAGCTAGGTGCATTTTAGAAATATCTAAAATTTTACAAAATTTACACTACTTATAAATGTATCACCTTTACTATTTTTATGTATATTATTATATATAGTGAAAAGTTATTTTAGGAACCCCAAAAATTGCAGGAACTTTTAGGAACTTTTTAAATCAAGCTTAATCATTGATTATTCTTTACATGGTGATTGTTTTTTGATTGTTTTTGAGTTATTTAGGTGCAATCTTGGATTTTAGAATTATGTATAGACATGGATTATCATTCATTATACAATTTTTGGAGGCATGAATTTAATGATCACATGTGCACGAATAGTGGTATGATCACATGTATGCAGGTCGATCATATGTATGCAAGTATTTTGTAAATTAATGTTTTTCATGAGATTTGTGATGATCAAATGTATATAGATAGTTATATGAACATTTGTAAACAATTATATAGTCATATAAATATGTGTAATCAATCATATAGTACATAATTTTAATTTAAAGAAGGTTCCTAAAGGTTCCTGCAATTTTTGGGTTCCTAATATAACCTTTCCCTATATATATATGTGTGTGTGAAATGTTCATTTGAAAACTAATATTTGTGTGAAAACCAAAAAAACTGGTCAAACACACTGTGATTTAAAAATTAAAACAATGTGTTTATAGCTGCCCACCATCACCATCTCCGGCGACGCCATGGCGGAGCCATGCCAATAAGGGCAGCGCCCGTACCGTACAAACCACCACACTATCTCTTGGATCGCCGCTCATCAAATTCACACCATTCCCATATGCGTCCGACTTCCAACCCCTTTATAAATGCCTCGAGATAGGCTACCGAGAAGGGCGAAGCCCCCTAAACGGCGCAGCCATTCGATTAAGGGCTTCGCGCGTACCGTATCACAATTTCAATTTCCGCAATGGTGTTGGTGGTGGTGGTGGGCAGCTATAAACATATTGTGTTAAGTTTTAAATCACATTGTGTTTGGCCAATATTCTAGTTTTCACACAAATTTTAGTTTTCAAATGATCACAACCCATATATATAGTATGTTATAATTAGCTAACAAAAGATACCTGAACGTAGCTAATTGAGTCAACATCAGAAAGCTGTAAAACCCTCTTCTTATAAGCAAGTAAAACACCTGCAACTCCCTCTTCCGTTAAATCCAGTAAGTGAACCGAATGAACCGGGGACTCAATCACAACATCATGAAACCCGAACCCGGTTCGAATAATATTATCTTCTTCCATCTGACAATTATCATCATCAGCAGCAGCTTTAGCTTCAATATCTCTACTAAGTGCAGAATACAAATTCTCAATCACACGCACTTTCCAATCAGAAGAAGAATGTTCCGGTGACCGGAATATTTCTGGGGCACATTGGTGTTCATTTCCTGCACAAAATGGACACGTGGCAGTGTTGGAGCTTGACCCGTTTGATGATTCGGGTTTGGATTTTGATTTGAAGTCTGATGGTCTGCGAGATCGTGCGGGAGACAAGATCACGAACCGGTTGTTTATTGTGTCTTTTCTGATTTCGGGGTTTTGTTTTGTTGTCATTGTTGTGTGTTGTATGTGTTTTTCTTTGTTTTTATATTTTTATGTTTAACGCTGTGTTTTAAAATCGCCAATTTTTTTTTTAGACTATCAGGAACAAGTCATGTGTTTGTTTGAAAGATATTAAGGTCGCGTTTGGTTCGCAGAATGTTTTTGAAAGGAATGGAATTTGATGGAATGGAATTTAATGGAATGGAATTTGATGGAATGGAATTAAATTCAATCAATGTGTTTGATTGGTAAAATGTAAAGGGAATGCTTTTGACATAATGACTAAAATGACATATATATCCTTCCTTAGTATAAAACAAATATCCTTTTATTTCTAAAAAAAACACACATATCAGATCTAGTTTTATGAAAGCCAATATTAGAAGGGGAAAAAAATATCAACGAGTATAATGGCTGCAAAGATAAGGCAACTATAATGCCTTTTTACAAATTGCAACCCTAATCAGATCGTCGGCCACCGCCACCAGGTTGCGCTGCTGCCGCTCAACAACCACCCCCACCGCTGCAAAATTCCTAGTTTGTACCAAATTTATTATTTATTTATCTTTGGATAGCAGAAATTAAACTAATTTATGTTTTATTGTAACTATGGAAGAAAACCATTTTCTTAACAAAGTTATCAGCTTGTAAATGAAACAAAGTTTCTTGTTTTATTGCAAATTAACTTTCGGCAGCTTGAAGGTTAAAGATTAACAAAGAGTTGATGGGTGTGTGTTTTGTTTAGGTTAAAGGTGGGTATTATTGTCTTTTGGAGATAAGGGATATGATGGAATGAGATTCAATCAATACCCCTTAAGGAATGTGAATTCTGTATATGCAGGAATCTTTTCATTCTGTGGAATTTGATTCATGTGATATTTGACAACCAAACACGCCTATGGAATGGAATTAAATTCCAATTCCATCAAATTCCTCCAGAATCCGCGAACCAAACGCACCCTAGGTCTAGAGGATATTCATTTGGTGGGGAAGGATGAGAACGTATTTATTTTAAAAGGAATGGGAATATGTGGCTGCTAGATACCTAAGCTTGGGTATAGAACCCCTCGCATCTTAGGGCGTGTTTGGTTCACATAATGTTTTTGGAAGGAATGGAATCTATCAAAGGAATTGGAATTTGAAGGAATGGAATTTGACGGAATGTTTTTGAGTTTTTGAAAATTCAAGTGATGGAAGGAATGAAATTCCTTCCCCCATCCCAAGGAATGGAGATTCCCTCAAATGATGGAATGTTTACATTCCTACGGAATGAGATTCCTCCATCTTTGAGCAACCAAACACACTAAGAAATGGAATTGAATTCCAATTCCATCAAATTCCATCAAATTCTTTGAACCAAACGCGACCTTAGTATTTTAATCCATAAAAAACATGGGGGCCTAATCATTTATTCATTATACAATAAATATTATAAAATTAGTATGTGAGGGGTTCTATACCCAAGCTTAGGTATCAAACAGCCACATATTCACTTTTCTCTTATTTTAATTGTATGATATATTATTAAGAGCATAGGGATTATGTGGTTGTTAGTTATTTAAATTGTGTTTAAAACCTCTCACAACTTATTATTTTAATCAATAAAAAATATGGTGCTCAATCATTTATCCATTATATAATAAATATAAAAAATTAATATGTGAGAGATTTTCTACCCAAGTTTAAGTATCCAACAGACATATATTCACTTTTCTCATATATTAGTTGGGTATTTGTGGAAATAATGAATATTTTATTGTTATGAGTAAGAAAATGTTTATAAGTATATAGGGAAAGATGACGTGACGTGCTAATTAGGCTGTTTGTGTCACTACAAATAATATTGTATTTATCTACACTTTTAGTTAGTGTGGACTTTCATATTTAATTTGTAACACCACATTTGTCCACGCCACATATTTAGTTAGTGTGGACAAATGTGGTGTGACAAATTAAATATGAAAGTTCACACTAAAAAGTGTGAACTTTTAAAATACCACAATTTAAAGTGTGGATTAATTTTTACACAATTTTAGTTCTCTATATTTATATACACATAAAAGCGTGACAAATTTTTTAATTTGTTCACGCTAGCTAAAAGTGTAAACAAATGCAGCATTATTTGTAGTGTGTAAAGAACGATCGTAACTGATGCGGATAGCCTTATATTCCTCCTTACATCATCTCCAAATATAACCATGTTTTTTCAAAACGCAACTTTGAAAACGCATAATTTATTTTGAAAACGCAAATTTTGTTTTGTAATCGCAATACCAAACACCCCTTTAGACAATGAAAGCTACATCAACTCGCTAAAGTCATTTCTAGTTTTACCTCAAGTCACGAGTTTAAGTCTCCAGAGTGACGTGTCCTAAAGGTTTTTTCTTTCAATCACCTAAAACTTACTTATGGTGTATATTTCATAGTCTATGATACGTGCAGAGATTTACTATAATAAGATGAGATGTCCCCTAGTGTCGAATACTAATTGATTGTTAAAACAAAAACTATTAACACCGAAAATCTTATTTTAAACCGTAATACACACATTTAATGCACACACAATCCTATAAATAGTATTGGTTTCTTTTTTAGTGCTACTAGGGATACACCGTCCACTGTTCAAATAAACACTACCGAAACGCCCCGTTTTATGTAAAACGCCACATTTTCACCACGTTTTATATAAAACGCCGCGTTTGGCCGGTGTGTAGATAGTAAAACCCTTAAGGAGAATTACACGTGGTCTGACACACATGTCAGGGATATGACAGGTGTCATTCCCCCGTTTTAGGTACCGCTTTACACAAAACGCTATGTATTAGGTTAAATTCCAAAACTGGCCATTTTACGTAAAATGTGTATATCCCAATGCCGTTTTGTAGACAAACGAAGCGTTTTATGAAAAACGGTCATAATTTGCTCATGTACCATAACGGTCCCTTTGACATAAAAGTAGACGGTCCAGCACCGTTTTAGATAGAGAAAACACATCGTTTAACTCAAAACGGGGTGTGTGATCAAAACCCTACGTTGTAACCAAAACGGGTTTCCTAAAGTTGACATGACATGACGAGACTACTGACTTGCTGACTGCCCGTATGTCGGCTAGTGTTTGTGTTGGAATCCCTACGTTTTATACAAAACGGGTATCCTAAATTTGTCTTATAAATAAGGTGCGTCTTTCCATTTCGTTTCATACAACCTACATAAATACTTTTGCTTACCTTCGTTCCTTTCTATTTCTGGTTTATCATGAGACAAAGCCAACGGATTGCACTTGAAGTCCATGAGGTGAAACCACCATATATCCGGATAACGTGACTCAACATCAGCTGCAGATGACAGAATTCAAGAAAATTGGGCATCAAATGATGGAATCAACACGTGATGTTATACTCCATATCACACGGTTGACAATATCATTTGTACCAGGCTTATATTAAATCCTTTTTTGTTAATTTTTTTTTAACTCATATGGATTATGGCTTGACTCGGTTCCTTTAGTTATGTTTCATGTAAGGACTGAGTCATGATTGGGAATCCAAATAATATCATCCATCATATGCAAATGACCCTGATATCTTTGTGTGGTCACACTCTTTTCAATATATTCTATATATACATATAAGTTATACATAAAACTGGACGTTTTTGTTTATAAGATCATCGAAGTGGCCATAGTAATGCGTTTAACATGACAAGACTAAAATACTGACTATCAATATGTCGGCCACTGTTCGATTTACAAACGCCGCGTTTTATATAAGACGGGGTATCTTAAATTTTATTATAAATAAGGTTTGTCTTCCAGTTCATTTCATACTATCTTTCATTTCTCTTTCTGGTTCATCATGAGACGAAGGCAACGACTTACGCCGTTTATCCAAGACGTGAAGCTACCACATATTCGGATAACGTGACTCAACATCAGATTCAGATGACAGAGTTCAATTATATTGGGTATTAAATGAGAATTCAGGACGTGACTCAACATCTTCAAAATCACCCCACTGATATCATTTGCCCTCATGCTTTATGTTAGATTCTTTTTGTGTAATTTTTATTTGACCATATGGATTATGGCCTGTATGGTTTCATTTCGGTTTTGTCACAATGTATGGGCCGAGTCATATGGTTTTTTCCTCTTATATGGATTATGGCTTGTACCGCTTCATGTTTATTATTAACAATATTTGAACTATTTAATTTGGTGTTGTTAACATATATGATATTTATTATTGTATTGTTAAGTTTTTTATGAAAAGAAGTTATGAACTTTATTAAAACGAGACACAAATGTAGCAAAACTGTCTGTAAGTAAATACACGTTTTATATAAAACGAGGCGTTTTTATCCTAGGTTGTGTTTTATATAAAACGGTATAACATTCCAACATAGTGGGTGTAACAGTAATTACATCTGTACACTGATGGACACCTCTGAGCTTGCTAAAATATGATACGCGTGAGCACTCATTTTTTGTACAAAAACCTACCGTTTTAAGTAAAACTCTGATCTAATAGTTCGTTTTACACTACTCATACACCTTAGTTTGCCTGCCCATTTCTAACATGATACTAAGGCATCCGATTGTCCTATCATTCCAATAAATGAATCAGATAACGTGACTCAACATCATTTGAAAACGCGGGTCTATGGCCAACAGGGGTCGATAATGAATCCACATGGCGCCACTACTAAGTAAAAAGCGCTGCTGCTTCTGTACACCCCTGAATGAAGACCACATGTTTGGCGGTGCATTTGTACCACCGGGCAAGTTGGCTTTTCATTTATGTTGGTCGCATCTAGATCCTTTATTTTAATTTTATATTTTTTTGTGTATAGGGATTTTGGTGTGCATCGGTTACTCTGATTTCGTGACGATGTGACGTCTCTTTTTCCTTATATGGATTATGCCTTGTAACGGTTCATCTTTGTTATAAACGATGTTTGATGTATTTAATTCAGTGTCATATAATATACTCCTTATATAATCCATTTATTGAGCTGCAGTTTTATTTAATGTTTATTTTATATAGCCAAAATTGTATATAAAAGGTAAAAAAACTTAGATTTAGCGGTAAGTTTTGTATAATACGGAGAGTTTTTTCCGTAGTGTTACTTGTTGAAAATTCATTGGGTCTCAAAAAATTAGTTAAACCTCGAAGTTCCCAAAAATACATAAAAACAGAACCCATAAATAGTAACGTTTTGTATATAACGCTCCGTTTTAAGTACTTTGGTGACTGGGTAAAAACAGTATATATCTTGGACAATAATGGTTAGCTCTACCTTTATGCCATGACTAAAAGTTTTCAGACAGCAAGTGGCCATCAATACCTACCGTTTTATATAAATGGGGAATTGTAAAATTTTGTATATATAAAGTTCGTTTCACATTTTCCTTTTAGAGATAACTCATACACATTATTTAGGCTACCACCGTTGTTTTCCCTTTGTAACATGATACCAAGCGGAAGTTATTGCACCTGCAATACAAGAGATAAAACCACCATGTTAGGTCCAGATTTACTGGACTCGCTCCAGACTTGACAACTGGAAAGTCTCTGAAGACTTGACCAGAAATAATATGTCCAGACTTGAAGACTGGAGCGACCCTGAAGATTTGTCCAGAAATAATGGAAGACCAGTGAGCAAAATACTTGTATAGGAAATCTGGAGACATTCTCCAGATTAGCTCACTGGACTTCACCCAGTCCAGATCTATTCTACTGAAGACATTCTCACTGAAGTCAAAGACTGAAGTTAGAATAAAGAAGACTGACAAATGGCGGAGTCTACTGGAAGTCTTACCAGATCTACGACTGGAGGTTTATCAGTGTTCTAGACCTTACAAGTCTGAACACTGATTACGAGGTATTGACTTTTTGCCTTTACACACTTTCCAAAGAACATTCCACTTGTTCTTTACTAAAGTACCTACGTGTGTAAAGGTGGTTGGTTAAAAGAATAAAGTCATATTGATGTGACTTTATCCTTGTACCTTAACCAATGCATTTAATGACCTTGTCGGTTCAGTAAATGCATGCAACCATATTTGTACAGCACGAATTCACTGGTGAATTTGTTTGCCTATAAATACAAAGTCATTTCTTTGTTAAAATTACTTTTAGATATTAAAGGTGAATTTGTCTAAATACTCTCGATCTTAAACAGGGATACTTCACAACTTTAAGTATCTCGATCCAAAGAGTTTATTTGGCAAATATAGATCATTTGTAATCATAGGTTGTTAGGATACTTACATATTTGTATTATCTTGATTCCGCACAACCTTGTATTTTATTTAACATCATAAATAAAATACACTTGAAAATATTACATTGTGTTCCACCTTTACTTTAAGTCGTGTATTACTTTGTTTATATACTTGCATTTATATTCAAGTAATACTAGTCCAATCTATTGATTATTAGACTTGTTGTATTTTACATTCTGGGTTAACCATCAAGAGAGTTTGGGACTCACATTTGGTATCAGAGCAGAAGGCTAAACATTGCCTAGATCTGCTTCTTTGATGACCACCCCAGAAAATACACAAGGAAGTTTTAATTTTGGTCCTGATCCTAATGTTAATATTAATGATCAAAATAATGAACCACCTGTTAACACTAATCCACCACCTCCTCCTCCTACTCATGCTTCTCCACATGTGCATGTGCACTACTCAAATAATCCTGTTCCTAAATTCAGTGGGAATAGCGATGAATTTGGTATGTGGAAGGCTAGGATGATATTGCATATCACTGGTATTGAGAGAAATATGATGAAAATTTTAAATGAAGGACCTTATATCCCATCATCACCTCTCAATGCTCTTCTTGATCCAACTGGATCTAGACGTGGCAGGGAAAAGAGGGAGGAACATTGGTCTGAAGAGGAGAGGAGATTGGTAAATCTAGATACCCTTCTCAAAAACATGATCATCGGGGCTGTTCCAGAAACCCTAATTCCCACACTAGTTCTTTTTCCCAGTGCTAAAACTATGTGGGATGAACTAGTGAACCAGTTTGAAGGAGGAGATGACACCATTGTCACCAGAAAAGTCTCCTTAAACAAGAGGTATGAGTCATTTTTTGCTCAGCCCAATGAGTCTCTCACTGGTACTTACACCAGATTTATGAGTATCATAAACCAGTTGAGAGGACTGGGGGTTGAGAAAGATAAGGATATACTTCTGGAGAAATTTTGTGATATTCTGCCCACCAAATGGTCTCACATGATCCTGGTCTTACGACAAGGTAAAACTCTGCACACACACACTCTCTCAACTTTATATGGAGCTTTCAGGTACACTGAAGAAAATCAAGCTCAGAGAGTGGTGGCAGAACAAGATGCCTATAACCATGCCTCCAGTAGTCCTACTGAACCACAAGGTACAACACTGATATCTTCTGAGAATGTATTTTCTATGAAGAAGATGGTGTCTGAACTCATGGAATCTGGAGAATCAAGTCAAATCTCTCCAGACTGTGATGAATCTGAAAATGATGACCTGGTTGCTATGATTGCTAAAACGTTTAACCGTTTCAAAGCAAGAGCAAATAGTCCATCTGGACAATTTGCATCCACTTCTTCAACTGATAAGACCAATCTAACATGCTTTAAGTGTGGCAGAAAAGGTCATTTCATGAAAGATTGCAAGTCCAGTCAGTTTGTATCCCAGCCTGGTCCATTTTCTTCTAATAAAAAGCCTGATGATAGCTATAAATCTAAATACAAAAAGCTTAAGGCTCAGATTGCTCTCATGGCACAACAAATGGAAAATAATAATAAGTGCATGATTGCAACAACTGAAGAGAAGTGGGTTCCTTCTGATGATTCATCTACTGATGAAGAAGAAGAAAGAGATTGCTGTTACATGGCTCTGGCAGACGAAGAGCACCTGGTGAAGGAAGATGTCACATCTGGACGATGGGTGGACATTGTTATCAAAAAGGTTAGTGATTATGATACTGAGACTGACCAAGAATTAAAACTGGACATTGTTGAAGCTCTTAATTCTGATTTAATATTTGTTGAAACTGTTAGATCTGACTGTGTAAATGGTCTAGAAACAGATTTTTCTGAAATTAATGTTTTAAAATCAAAATTAAAGGAACTTCAAGAATTGAACTGGCATTTCAAGCCCAGGTTCTGGTAACTGAACAATTGATTCAAGAAAAACAAGATCTTGAAGTCATTTTAGAGAAAGAAAAACTGGTGATTAATCATGGCTTGAAACCAGAAAGCCATATGATGCTGAGTAAATCAATTTCCCACACAAAAACGTGCTTATTTAGATGGAAATACTCATGTTGCATCATTAATACCAGTAATTGATCGGTTACCAGAGGGATTCAGGCCCGTTACCATTTATGATGAGCCTGTAACTCCCAAGGCCAATATTTTCCCAGTTCAATCCTCAGAGGTTAAGACTGGAGCATTCCAGATGACTGCTCCAGTTAAAAAGGTTAATCGGAATAAACCTTTGCCTCAGACCAATTCCCTACCCAAGCCTCGAGTCAAGACAACTGGAAAGGCTTAGGTGTCATCTGATGAAAATATTTTGTCAAGGTTAGAGAGCCAGTTTCAATTACTGACTCGTCAATTTCAAAGTTTTAATGCAAGATTAAACTTTATTGAGGGTACTTCATCTAGCCCTAGACAAAATACCAAACCTTTTTCCAAGAAAGATAAATATATTTCTCCAGTTGAGAAAAAGAAAAAGGTTTCAAAACTATCACCCCAGTGGTCTTTTCAACTAAGACTACTGTTGAAGAAAGTGAACTTAACCAGATTGCTCCAGGGACCTATAAGGGAGGGTCCAGTGAACCCATCAATCGATGGGTTCCAAAATCTAATTGATATATCTGGTGGATGTGCAGGGCGATCGAAAGAAATATATCTGGTATCTTGACAGTGCAGCTGGCAGGACAATGACCGGATGTAAGACCCTGCTGGAGGAGTTCACCATTTATGATGGACCCTCCATTACTTTTGGAAATGATGGTTGTGGAAAAACTGAGGGGTATGGTGTTCTGAACAATGGACAAGTCAAATTCAGACGTGTTGCATTTGTGAATGGTTTGAAATATAACCTGATCAGTGTAAGTCAACTGTGTGATGATGGCTATCAAGTTCTATTCAATATTGCTCAGGGCATTGTATTCAACAAGGACTGGAAGGTAGTATTGATTGCTCCAGAAGAGGAAATGTGTACGTGATGGATATGGAAAGCTCTCCTTCAGAGCAGTGTTTCTATACTCAAGCTGATGAAGACACAAACTGGTTATGGCATAAAAAGGTTATCCCATTTAAATTTCAAAAATATTAATAAGTTGTCTAGAAAGATACACCCTGGTAATCGTAGATGAATTTTCCAGATATTGTTGGGTTATCTTTCTCAGGTCTAAAAGTGAAGCTGCTGCTGAAATCATCAGTCTTTTCAAGCAAATTGAGCTCAAGTACAGTCGAAAGGTGTGTCAGTTAAGAAGTGACAATGGAACAGAATTCCAGAATGCAACTCTGGAGTCATTCTGTACTGACACTGGCATCTCCCAGAATTTCTCATCAGCTCGCTCTCCAGAACAGAATGGAGTGGTGGAAAGGAAAAATCGAACGCTGATAGAAGCTGCCAGGAGTATGCTTGCTGAATCTGGTCTGTCTACCAGTTTCTGGGCTGAAGCAATTGCTACTGCTTGCCACACCCAGAACCGTTCAGTGTATGTGAAGCGACACAAAAAGACAGCCTATGAAGTCTTAAGAAATAGAAAACCAAATATTGGTTGTTTTCACGTTTTTGGATGTCCAGTTTACATCCTGAACGACTCCAGTCAGTTAGGCAAATTTGATGCCAAAGCTGATGAAGGATATTTCTTAGGATATTCAGCCATTCGCAAGGCCTTCAGAGTCTTCAACAAGAGACTGGAGAAGGTCCATGAGTCAATTCATGTCACATTTGATGAATCAAATGCCGCAATCAATAAAAAGCCATCCCTTGATACTCCCCAGTAACTCCAATTGTCTTCTGTGAATCTGATCCTATCAACTACAATAAAGAAGATTCTCCAGAAGAAGTTTCCAGTCATCCTGATCTGGAACCTGTTCAGAAAAAGAAACACTCCAGTGGTACTCAATTCTATCCTTCAATTATTTTCAAGCTACCCTCTGAAATAATTATTGGATCAGATGTTCGTACTACTCCCCCAGTATCAGTCCAGTTGAAACTGAACCAGTACTTCAAGAAATGCCTTCAAATGAAGAATTTCATGATGCAAATCGTGATTTAAATGAATCAGATGAAGATGTTGAAGTAGTCTGGGAAGATCCTCCTCCTGAAGCAACACCGGAGGAGACTCAACTGAATTCTTGCACTGATATTGTTGTCAGTAACAATCCTGGTCAGTACTCCAGATGGACAAAAGCTCATCTTATTGATCAGATCATAGGTGACTCCAGTAGAGGAGTTCAGACCAGAAGAGCCTCCAGTAATCAATGCTTATATGTCAGTTTCTTATCACTGATGGAACCAAAGAAGATTGACGAGCCTATGGAAGATCCAAGCTGGGTGACTGCTATGCAAGAAGAGCTTCACCAGTTTGAAAGGAACAAGGTTGGTACCTGGTCCCTTTCCCAGTTGGAAAGAAAGAACCAATTGGAACCAGATGGGTCTTCAGGAACAAGGTAGATGAAGATGGCCACGTAATCAGAAACAAGGCCAGACTGGTAGCACAAGGATACTGCCAGTCAGATGTCGATTTTGATGAATCATTTGCTCCAGTGGCTAGACTTGAAGCGATCAGAATATTCTTAGCATTTTGCTGCTCATCATCAATTCAAGGTCTACCAGATGGACGTTAAAAGTGCATTTTTGAATGGAAAACTTGAAGAAGAAGTTTATGTCAGACAACCACCAGGTTTCGTTGATGAAAAGCATCCACACTGGGTATATCGTCTGGACAAAGCACTATATGGTCTCAGACAAGCCCCACGTGCCTGGTATGATACTCTGACTAAACATTTGTTGAAAAATGGTTTTAAACGAGGTGCAATTGACAATACCTTATTTATCTTCATGAAAAAGGTAATCTGTTGATGGTACAAATTTATGTTGATGATATTATTTTTGGGTCTACTGATGATAAAATGTGCAAGAAATTTCGAAAATAATGTCAACTGAATATGAAATGAGTTTGATGGGTGAATTAACATATTTTCTTGGACTCCAGATTAAACAAAACAAAGATGGCATTTTTATTAATCAGGAAAAATATGTTAGAGATCTTTTAAAGAAATATGATATGAAACTCTTCACCATCTAAACCCACTCCAATTTCTGCACCATTAACACTGGACTCAGATCCAGATGGTAAACCAGTGAACACCACTGTCTATAGAGGCATGGTTGGTTCATTGATGTATTTAACTGCCAGTAGACCAGATATTATGTTTTCAACATGTTTATGTGCCAGATATCAGTCTAATCCAAAAGAATTCTCATATGCTTGCTGTAAAGCGCATACTGAAATACCTTAAGGGTGTCCCCAGTTTGGGTCTTTGGTATCCCAAAGGCTCAGGCATGGATCTAATGGGTTATTCAGATTCTGATCATGCAGGTTGTAAGAAACTCGTAATTAATTAACAACGAGTTAGTCTTAATCTTGTTTAAGATTAGTCATTATCATAATCTCGTCGAACTTAGACTGTCATTTGACGTGGAACTTATTAGACTTTTGGACTTTTGACTTAGTCAAATTAGACGTATCTTGATGACGTAGACTATTAGCTATTTAGACGAATGCCGAGTCTTAAAAATAACTTTAAATAAATATTTAAATGTTATGTCTTGTACACAGTAAATAGACTGTCTAAACTTAATATTTCTAAAGTTACTTTGACTAAACTTTATTGGCTTGTCTTAACTAAAATGAGACGAGGGAAAATACCTTTACTTTACATTTTGACTTTTAGGTCAAACGATATTTAATCGTAAGCATTTTACCGAATTAAGGGTATCAGATTATTGTCAAAAAGAAGCCACGTGGGCTTAAATTGGTTTGAAAGGCTGGGAGGGAACCAACAAACCCCCCCATCACCCTCTTTTCTTATTTCTGCCTGACCAAAACACACACAACACACACCCAAAGATCTTTATGCTCTAAATCAATTTACAAGGTGAAATCAAAGAGAAAATCAAAGGAATTAATCATATTTCAATAACAATTTAGGGTTTTGGCATCATTATCATCACCATCTTCATCTTTACCTCAAGAACATCAAATTTTGGTAAGTAACTTTTTCTCAAACTTTTGATTCGATTTAAATTCATTTAAGGGTTTGTTTTAGTTTTGTAAACGGAATTAGAGGCTTTAAATTTGTTATGTAAATTAGGGTTCTTGGAAATTTATGAAGTTTTGATTTAGAATTTGGTCTTGAAATCAAAATGATTGAAATGGCGAAATGGTTGGCGAAATGGTATGTTTCCAGGTCTATTGCACTTGTTGAAACTTGTTTTAATGAAAGGAATTGAATCAAAAACGATTTGGGTTATTTCTGCATATGAACTGCTGGTTTTTGGCTGCAGAATGGGGCCACTGCGGCGCAGTGGCGTTGTCTTAGCCCACTGCGGCGCAGTGCCCAGACTCTGGTCTGGTGTCGACTTAAGCCACTGCGGCGCAGTGAGCATGTTTCTAGCTCACTGCGGCGCAGTGTAAACCCTCGGAAAAATATTGTTTTTGGCTGACTGCGGCGCAGTGGGGTGAAACTTTTCCCACTGCGGCGCAGTGGTATGTTGCTGAAATTTTTGACATTTCTAGTTTTTGACAACTTGAACGTTTGGACTTGGTAAATATCGAATGGTACTTTAGACTACCTTATAATGAAAATTTCATTGATATTGCCAACAAAAGTTAAATAAAATGAAAGATTAAATCACACTTGGTCGTGGCATTCTAGGATTGATAGCTAAGTAGTTGTACGTAGGATACTTGTCGTCGTGAGATTTGATCCTCACCATTCGTGCTCATATCCTAGGTTTTGGATAGACGTGGAGACTAGACTGCTCTTATTCTCAGACTGCTCATATTTAGCTCTTTAATCGCTAAGGTGAGTTTATGGCGCCCTTTTTCTTTTACTTTGGGCCTGAAAAGCATGTACTGTATACACGACTACTTTATAAATGATTCGTCTTTGTCTATGCCATGAGATTTGGCTACTTAAATCATTTGTCTTATGTCTTGCCATGGTGACGGCTGTCTGAAAATGTGTATACATGTCTTATGAAAATTGTCTATATGTCTTGAATTGCCATGTGATCGGCAGACTAAACTGTTCTGTGTTTGACGAACTAAAATGATCCCCCTTATGTAGTTTTACCATTATGAGATTTTAATGGTAGTCTTGTCAGCTTTCGTACCTGACAGTCTTGGTTCTGGTCCGTACCCCACTGTAGACGGGAAATCCTGTACGAGGCATATTATCTTTGTCAGACTTCGGTCTGTACAGTCATATATTATCTTTGTCAGACTTCGGTCTGTACAGTCATATATTATCTTTGTCAGACTTCGGTCTGTACAGTCATATATTATCTTTGTCAGACTTCGGTCTGTACAGTCTTAATATCTTTGTCGGACTTCGGTCTGTACAGTCAGCATATAATTGTCGGACTCCGGTCTGTACAGTCATGTCTTAAAATTACGTGTAATGGTGTTATCACAATGGCGACAAAA
>CM067169.1:155541799-155573156 GCA_034093135.1 Erigeron breviscapus | reverse complement strand
CTTCCGTCCACATAAACTAGCCTTTGCAGTCCTTTAAAGGCATGATAACATTTTAGATCACATTGTCCAAAAGTATATTCTACATAATCTTTTTATATACAGCAAGAGTCAAAACAACTACATTAATAACAAAAATCTTCTAAAACACAAATGTAAGGTGCAAATACGTGACTAACCCAATGCAAAATCATAAAATTTGTTTAAAAAAATCTAAACTATATAGTTAATAACTTAAACTTGCTGGTCAAATGCAACACAAATTCAAAAACATGAACAAATATGTATTGATAAAATAACTTTGCAAATAATATCCCCTGGCATTATGGTTAATTTTAGTGGCGTACCCAGGTCCGAATGCCACCAGGTTTATAAAATGATTAAACCAGCTAGGTGCATTTTAGAAATATCTAAAATTTTACAAAATTTACACTACTTATAAATGTATCACCTATTATATATTATATATTATATAGTGAAAAGTTATTTTAGGAACCCAAAAATTGCAGGAACTTTTAGGAACTTTTTAAATCAAGCTTAATCATTGATTATTCTTTACATGGTGATTGTTTTTTGATTGTTTTTGAGTTATTTAGGTGCAATTTTGGATTTTAGAATTATGTATAGACATGGATTATCATTCATTATACAATTTTTGGAGGCATGAATTTAATGATCACATGTGCACGAATAGTGGTATGATCACATGTATGCAGGTCGATCATATGTATGCAAGTATTTTGTAAATTAATGTTTTTCATGAGATTTGTGATGATCAAATGTATATAGATAGTTATATGAACATTTGTAAACAATTATATAGTCATATAAATATGTGTAATCAATCATATAGTACATAATTTTAATTTAAAGAAGGTTCCTAAAGGTTCCTGCAATTTTTGGGTTCCTAATATAACCTTTCCCTATATATATATGTGTGTGTGAAATGTTCATTTGAAAACTAATATTTGTGTGAAAACCAAAAAAACTGGTCAAACACACTGTGATTTAAAAATTAAAACAATGTGTTTATAGCTGCCCACCATCACCATCTCCGGCGACGCCATGGCACCATGTAAGGGCAGCGCCCTTACCGTACAAACCACCACACTATCTCTTGGATCGCCGCTCATCAAATTCACACCATTCCCATATGCGTCCGACTTCCAACCCCTTTATAAATGCCTCGAGGTAGGCTACCGAGAAGGGCGAAGCCCCCTAAACGGCGCAGCCATTCGATTAAGGGCTTCGCGCGTACCGTATCACAATTTCCAATTTCCGTCAATGGTGTTGGTGGTGGTGGTGGGCAGCTATAAACATATTGTGTTAAGTTTTAAATCACATTGTGTTTGGCCAATATTCTAGTTTTCACACAAATTTTAGTTTTCAAATGATCACAACCCATATATATAGTATGTTATAATTAGCTAACAAAAGATACCTGAACGTAGCTAATTGAGTCAACATCAGAAAGCTGTAAAACCCTCTTCTTATAAGCAAGTAAAACACCTGCAACTCCCTCTTCCGTTAAATCCAGTAAGTGAACCGAATGAACCGGGGACTCAATCACAACATCATGAAACCCGAACCCGGTTCGAATAATATTATCTTCTTCCATCTGACAATTATCATCATCAGCAGCAGCTTTAGCTTCAATATCTCTACTAAGTGCAGAATACAAATTCTCAATCACACGCACTTTCCAATCAGAAGAAGAATGTTCCGGTGACCGGAATATTTCTGGGGCACATTGGTGTTCATTTCCTGCACAAAATGGACACGTGGCAGTGTTGGAGCTTGACCCGTTTGATGATTCGGGTTTGGATTTTGATTTGAAGTCTGATGGTCTGCGAGATCGTGCGGGAGACAAGATCACGAACCGGTTGTTTATTGTGTCTTTTCTGATTTCGGGGTTTTGTTTTGTTGTCATTGTTGTGTGTTGTATGTGTTTTTCTTTGTTTTTATTTTTTATGTTTAACGCTGTGTTTTAAAATCGCCAAATGGATCCCAAACCTTTTTTTTTAGTATCTCGACCACTACGACTATTTGCAGCGTGCGGGCCCCCTGCCAGTAATGACAAATCTGGTAAAGAAATATCGGGCCCCCCTCTATTTGCAGCGATAATCGCTGCAAATAGTTGGATATGGACAAAACAACACTATTTGCAGCGATTATCGCTGCAAATAGTCTGGTGGAGATACCAGCTAGTAGGTCGGGATCCCACACGCCTTTAAAATTCACCAATTTGCTTAGATTTCTTAGACTATCAGGAACAAGTCATGTGTTTGTTTGAAAGATATTATTAGGGTCCGTGAGGTGGAGGATATTCATTTGGTGGGGAAGGATGAGAACTTATTTATTTTAAAAGGAATGGGAATATGTGGCTGCTAGATACCTAAGCTTGGGTATAGAACCCCTCGCATCTTAGGGCGTGTTTGGTTCACATAATGTTTTTGGAAGGAATGAAATCTATCAAAGGAATTGGAATTTGAAGGAATGGAATTTGACGGAATGTTTTTGATTTTTTGAAAATTCAAGTGATGGAAGGAATGAAATTCCTTCCCCCATCCCAAGGAATGGAGATTCCCTCAAATGATGGAATGTTTACATTCCTACGGAATGAGATTCCTCCATCTTTGAGCAACCAAACACACTAAGAAATGGAATTGAATTCCAATTCCATCAAATTCCATCAAATTCTTTGAACCAAACGCGACCTTAGTATTTTAATCCATAAAAAACATGGGGGCCTAATCATTTATTCATTATACAATAAATATTATAAAATTAGTATGTGAGGGGTTCTATACCCAAGCTTAGGTATCAAACAGCCACATATTCACTTTTCTCTTATTTTAATTGTATGATATATTATTAAGAGCATAGGGATTATGTGGTTGTTAGTTATTTAAATTGTGTTTAAAACCTCTCACAACTTATTATTTTAATCAATAAAAAATATGGTGCTCAATCATTTATCCATTATACAATAAATAATAAAAAATTAATATGTGAGAGATTTTCTACCCAAGTTTAAGTATCCAACAGACATATATTCACTTTTCTCATATATTAGTTGGGTATTTGTGGAAATAATGAATATTTTATTGTTATGAGTAAGAAAATGTTTATAAGTATATAGGGAAAGATGACGTGACGTGCTAATTAGGCTGTTTGTGTCACTACAAATAATATTGTATTTATCTACACTTTTAGTTAGTGTGGACTTTCATATTTAATTTGTAACACCACATTTGTCCACGCCACATATTTAGTTAGTGTGGACAAATGTGGTGTGACAAATTAAATATGAAAGTTCACACTAAAAAGTGTGAACTTTTAAAATACCACAATTTAAAGTGTGGATTAATTTTTACACAATTTTAGTTCTCTATATTTATATACACATAAAAGCGTGACAAATTTTTTAATTTGTTCACGCTAGCTAAAAGTGTAAACAAATGCAGCATTATTTGTAGTGTGTAAAGAACGATCGTAACTGATGCGGATAGCCTTATATTCCTCCTTACATCATCTCCAAATATAACCATGTTTTTTCAAAACGCAACTTTGAAAACGCATAATTTATTTTGAAAACGCAAATTTTGTTTTGTAATCGCAATACCAAACACCCCTTTAGACAATGAAAGCTACATCAACTCGCTAAAGTCATTTCTAGTTTTACCTCAAGTCACGAGTTTAAGTCTCCAGAGTGACGTGTCCTAAAGGTTTTTTCTTTCAATCACCTAAAACTTACTTATGGTGTATATTTCATAGTCTATGATACGTGCAGAGATTTACTATAATAAGATGAGATGTCCCCTAGTGTCGAATACTAATTGATTGTTAAAACAAAAACTATTAACACCGAAAATCTTATTTTAAACCGTAATACACACATTTAATGCACACACAATCCTATAAATAGTATTGGTTTCTTTTTTAGTGCTACTAGGGATACACCGTCCACTGTTCAAATAAACACTACCGAAACGCCCCGTTTTATGTAAAACGCCACATTTTCACCACGTTTTATATAAAACGCCGCGTTTGGCCGGTGTGTAGATAGTAAAACCCTTAAGGAGAATTACACGTGGTCTGACACACATGTCAGGGATATGACAGGTGTCATTCCCCCGTTTTAGGTACCGCTTTACACAAAACGCTATGTATTAGGTTAAATTCCAAAACTGGCCATTTTACGTAAAATGTGTATATCCCAATGCCGTTTTGTAGACAAACGAAGCGTTTTATGAAAAACGGTCATAATTTGCTCATGTACCATAACGGTCCCTTTGACATAAAAGTAGACGGTCCAGCACCGTTTTAGATAGAGAAAACACATCGTTTAACTCAAAACGGGGTGTGTGATCAAAACCCTACGTTGTAACCAAATTTTGCGGCGTGTACTCTCAAAACGGGGTGTGTGATCAAAACCCTACGTTGTAACCAAAACGGGTTTCCTAAAGTTGACATGACATGACGAGACTACTGACTTGCTGACTGCCCGTATGTCGGCTAGTGTTTGTGTTAGAATCCCTACGTTTTATACAAAACGGGTATCCTAAATTTGTCTTATAAATAAGGTGCGTCTTTCCATTTCGTTTCATACAACCTACATAAATACTTTTGCTTACCTTCGTTCCTTTCTATTTCTGGTTTATCATGAGACAAAGCCAACGGATTGCACTTGAAGTCCATGAGGTGAAACCACCATATATCCGGATAACGTGACTCAACATCAGCTGCAGATGACAGAATTCAAAAAAATTGGGCATCAAATGATGGAATCAACACGTGATGTTATACTCCATATCACACGGTTGACAATATCATTTGTACCAGGCTTATATTAAATCCTTTTTTGTTAATTTTTTTTAACTCATATGGATTATGGCTTGTATCGCTTCATGTTTATTATTAACAATATTTGAACTATTTAATTTGGTGTTGTTAACATATATGATATTTATTATTGTATTGTTAAGTTTTTTATGAAAAGAAGTTATGAACTTATTAAAACGAGACACAAATGTAGCAAAACTGTCCGTAAGTAAATACACGTTTTATATAAAACGGTATAACATTCCAACATAGTGGGTGTAACAGTAATTACATCTGTACACTGATGGACACCTCTGAGCTTGCTAAAATATGATACGCGTGAGCACTCATTTTTTGTACAAAAACCTACCGTTTTAAGTAAAACTCTGATCTAATAGTTCGTTTTACACTACTCATACACCTTAGTTTGCCTGCCCATTTCTAACATGATACTAAGGCATCCGATTGTCCTATCATTCCAATACATGAATCAGATAACGTGACTCAACATCATTTTAGATGACAGAGTTCAATTATATTGGGTATAAATGAGAATTCAGAACGTGACTCAACATCAGCTGCAGATGACAGAATTCAAAAAAATTGGGCATCAAATGATGGAATCAACACGTGATGTTATACTCCATATCACACGGTTGACAATATCATTTGTACCAGGCTTATATTAAATCCTTTTTTGTTAATTTTTTTTAACTCATATGGATTATGGCTTGTATCGCTTCATGTTTATTATTAACAATATTTGAACTATTTAATTTGGTGTTGTTAACATATATGATATTTATTATTGTATTGTTAAGTTTTTTATGAAAAGAAGTTATGAACTTTATTAAAACGAGACACAAATGTAGCAAAACTGTCTGTAAGTAAATACACGTTTTATATAAAACGAGGCGTTTTTATCCTAGGTTGTGTTTTATATAAAACGTGACGTTTTTATCCTAGGTTGTGTTTTATATAAAACGGTATAACATTCCAACATAGTGGGTGTAACAGTAATTACATCTGTACACTGATGGACACCTCTGAGCTTGCTAAAATATGATACGCGTGAGCACTCATTTTTTGTACAAAAACCTACCGTTTTAAGTAAAACTCTGATCTAATAGTTCGTTTTACACTACTCATACACCTTAGTTTGCCTGCCCATTTCTAACATGATACTAAGGCAGTCGATTGTTCTATCATTCCAATACATGAATCAGATAACGTGACTCAACATCAGATTCAGATGACAGGGTTCAATTATATTGGGTATTAAATGAGAATTCAGGACGTGACTCAACATCTTCAAAATCACCCCACTGATATCATTTGCCCTCATGCTTTTGTTAGATTCTTTTTGTGTAATTTTTATTTGACCATATGGATTATGGCCTGTATGGTTTCATTTCGGTTTTGTCACAATGTATGGGCCGAGTCATATGGTTTTTTCCTCTTATATGGATTATGGCTTGTACCGCTTCATGTTTATTATTAACAATATTTGAACTATTTAATTTGGTGTTGTTAACATATATGATATTTATTATTGTATTGTTAAGTTTTTTATGAAAAGAAGTTATGAACTTTATTAAAACGAGACACAAATGTAGCAAAACTGTCTGTAAGTAAATACACGTTTTATATAAAACGAGGCGTTTTTATCCTAGGTTGTGTTTTATATAAAACGGTATAACATTCCAACATAGTGGGTGTAACAGTAATTACATCTGTACACTGATGGACACCTCTGAGCTTGCTAAAATATGATACGCGTGAGCACTCATTTTTTGTACAAAAACCTACCGTTTTAAGTAAAACTCTGATCTAATAGTTCGTTTTACACTACTCATACACCTTAGTTTGCCTGCCCATTTCTAACATGATACTAAGGCAGCCGATTGTCCTATCATTCCAATACATGAATCAGATAACGTGACTCAACATCATTTGAAAACGCGGGTCTATGGCCAACAGGGGTCGATAATGAATCCACATGGCGCCACTACTAAGTAAAAAGCGATGCTGCTTCTGTACACCCCTGAATGAAGACCACATGTTTGGCGGTGCATTTGTACCACCGGGCAAGTTGGCTTTTCATTTATGTTGGTCGCATCTAGATCCTTTATTTTAATTTTATATTTTTTTGTGTATAGGGATTTTGGTGTGCATCGGTTACTCTGATTTCGTGACGATGTGACGTCTCTTTTTCCTTATATGGATTATGCCTTGTAACGGTTCATCTTTGTTATAAACGATGTTTGATGTATTTAATTCAGTGTTATATAATATACTCCTTATATAATCCGTTTATTGAGCTGCAGTTTTATTTAATGTTTATTTTATATAGCCAAAATTGTATATAAAAGGTAAAAAAACTTAGATTTAGCGGTAAGTTTTGTATAATACGGAGAGTTTTTTCCGTAGTGTTACTTGTTGAAAATTCATTGGGTCTCCAAACAAATTAGTTAAACCTCGAAGTTCCCAAAAATACATAAAAAACGGAACCCATAAATAGTAACGTTTTGTATATAACGCTCCGTTTTAAGTACTTTGGTGACTGGGTAAAAACAGTATATATCTTGGACAGTAATGGTCAGCTCTACCTCTATGACATGACTAAAAGTTTTCAGACAGCAAGTGACCATCAATACCTACCGTTTCAGATTAAATGGGGAATTGTAAAATTTTGTATATATAAAGTTCGTTTCACATTTTCCTTTTAGAGATAACTCATACACATTATTTAGGCTACCACCGTTGTTTTCCCTTTGTAACATGATACCAAGCGGAAGTTATTGCACCTGCAATACAAGAGATAAAACCACCATGTTAGGTCCAGATTTACTGGACTCGCTCCAGACTTGACAACTGGAAAGTCTCTGAAGACTTGACCAGAAATAATATGTCCAGACTTGAAGACTGGAGCGACCCTGAAGATTTGTCCAGAAATAATGGAAGACCAGTGAGCAAAATACTTGTATAGGAATCTGGAGACATTCTCCAGATTAGCTCACTGGACTTCACCCCAGTCCAGATCTATTCTACTGAAGACATTCTCACTAAAGTCAAAGACTGAAGTTAGAATAAAGAAGACTGACAAATGGCGGAGTCTACTGGAAGTCTTACCAGATCTACGACTGGAGGTTTATCAGTGTTCTAGACCTTACAAGTCTGAACACTGATTACGAGGTATTGACTTTTTGCCTTTACACACTTTCCAAAGAACATTCCACTTGTTCTTTACTAAAGTACCTACGTGTGTAAAGGTGGTTGGTTAAAAGAATAAAGTCATATTGATGTGACTTTATCCTTGTACCTTAACCAATGCATTTAATGACCTTGTCGGTTCAGTAAATGCATGCAACCATATTTGTACAGCACAAATTCACTGGTGAATTTGTTTGCCTATAAATACAAAGTCATTTCTTTGTTAAAATTACTTTTAGATATTAAAGGTGAATTTGTCTAAATACTCTCGATCTTAAACAGGGATACTTCACAACTTTAAGTATCTCGATCCAAAGAGTTTATTTGGCAAATATAGATCATTTGTAATTCATAGGTTGTTAGGATACTTACATATTTGTATTATCTTGATTCCGCACAACCTTGTATTTTATTTAACATCATAAATAAAATACACTTGAAAATATTACATTGTGTTCCACCTTTACTTTAAGTCGTGTATTACTTTGTTTATATACTTGCATTTATATTCAAGTAATACTAGTCCAATCTATTGATTATTAGACTTGTTGTATTTTACATTCTGGGTTAACCATCAAGAGAGTTTGGGACTCACATTTGGTATCAGAGCAGAAGGCTAAACATTGCCTAGATCTGCTTCTTTGATGACCACCCCAGAAAATACACAAGGAAGTTTTAATTTTGGTCCTGATCCTAATGTTAATATTAATGATCAAAATAATGAACCACCTGTTAACACTAATCCACCACCTCCTCCTCCTACTCTTGCTTCTCCACATGTGCATGTGCACTACTCAAATAATCCTGTTCCTAAATTCAGTGGGAATAGCGATGAATTTGGTACGTGGAAGGCTAGGATGATATTGCATATCACTGGTATTGAGAGAAATATGATGAAAATTTTAAATGAAGGACCTTATATCCCATCATCACCTCTCAATGCTCTTCTTGATCCAACTGGATCTAGACGTGGCAGGGAAAAGAGGGAGGAACATTGGTCTGAAGAGGAGAGGAGATTGGTAAATCTAGATACCCTTCTCAAAAACATGATCATCGGGGCTGTTCCAGAAACCCTAATTCCCACACTAGTTCTTTTTCCCAGTGCTAAAACTATGTGGGATGAACTAGTGAACCAGTTTGAAGGAGGAGATGACACCATTGTCACCAGAAAAGTCTCCTTAAACAAGAGGTATGAGTCATTTTTTGCTCAGCCCAATGAGTCTCTCACTGGTACTTACACCAGATTTATGAGTATCATAAACCAGTTGAGAGGACTGGGGTTGAGAAAGATAAGGATATACTTATGGAGAAATTTTGTGATATTCTGCCCACCAAATGGTCTCACATGATCCTGGTCTTACGACAAGGTAAAACTCTGCACACACACACTCTCTCAACTTTATATGGAGCTTTCAGGTACACTGAAGAAAATCAAGCTCAGAGAGTGGTGGCAGAACAAGATGCCTATAACCATGCCTCCAGTAGTCCTACTGAACCACAAGGTACAACACTGATATCTTCTGAGAATGTATTTTCTATGAAGAAGATGGTGTCTGAACTCATGGAATCTGGAGAATCAAGTCAAATCTCTCCAGACTGTGATGAATCTGAAAATGATGACCTGGTTGCTATGATTGCTAAAACATTTAACCGTTTCAAAGCAAGAGCAAATAGTCCATCTGGACAATTTGCATCCACTTCTTCAACTGATAAGACCAATCTAACATGCTTTAAGTGTGGCAGAAAAGGTCATTTTATGAAAGATTGCAAGTCCAGTCAGTTTGTATCCCAGCCTGGTCCATTTTCTTCTAATAAAAAGCCTGATGATAACTATAAATCTAAATACAAAAAGCTTAAGGCTCAGATTGCTCTCATGGCACAACAAATGGAAAATAATAATAAGTGCATGATTGCAACAACTGAAGAGAAGTGGGTTCCTTCTGATGATTCATCTGCTGATGAAGAAGAAGAAAGAGATTGCCGTTACATGGCTCTGGCAGACGAAGAGCACCTGGTGAAGGAAGATGTCACATCTGGACGATGGGTGGACATTGTTATCAAAAAGGTTAGTGATTATGATACTGAGACTGACCAAGAATTAAAACTGGACATTGCTGAAGCTCTTAATTCTGATTTAATATTTGTTGAAACTGTTTGATCTGACTGTGTAAATGGTCTAGAAACAGATTTTTCTGAAATTAATGTTTTAAAATCAAAATTAAAGGAACTTCAAGAAATTGAACTGGCATTTCAAGCCCAGGTTCTGGTAACTGAACAATTGATTCAAGAAAAACAAGATCTTGAAGTCATTTTAGAGAAAGAAAAACTGGTGATTAAATCATGGCTTGAAACCAGAAAGCCATATGATGCTGGAGTAAATCAATTTCCCACACAAAAACGTGCTTATTTAGATGGAAATACTCATGTTGCATCATTAATACCAGTAATTGATCGGTTACCAGAGGGATTCAGGCCCGTTACCATTTATGATGAGCCTGTAACTCCCAAGGCCAATATTTTCCCAGTTCAATCCTCAGAGGTTAAGACTGGAGCATTCCAGATGACTGCTCCAGTTAAAAAGGTTAATCGGAATAAACCTTTGCCTCAGACCAATTCCCTACCCAAGCCTCGAGTCAAGACAACTGGAAAGGCTTAGGTGTCATCTGATGAAAATATTTTGTCAAGGTTAGAGAGCCAGTTTCAATTACTGACTCGTCAATTTCAAAGTTTTAATGCAAGATTAAACTTTATTGAGGGTACTTCATCTGGCCCTAGACAAAATACCAAACCTTTTTCCAAGAAAGATAAATATATTTCTCCAGTTGAGAAAAAGAAAAAAGGTTTCAAAACTATCAGCCCCAGTGGTCTTTTCAACTAAGACTACTGTTGAAGAAAGTGAACTTAACCAGATTGCTCCAGGGACCTATAAGGGAGGGTCCAGTGAACCCATCAGTCGATGGGTTCCAAAATCTAATTGATATATCTGGTGGATGTGCAGGGCGATCGAAAGAAATATATCTTGTATCTTGACAGTGCAGCTGGCAGGACGATGACCGGATGTAAGACCCTGCTGGAGGAGTTCACCATTTATGATGGACCCTCCATTACTTTTGGAAATGATGGTTGTGGAAAAACTGAGGGGTATGGTGTTCTGAACAATGGACAAGTCAAATTCAGACGTGTTGCATTTGTGAATGGTTTGAAATATAACCTGATCAGTGTAAGTCAACTGTGTGATGATGGCTATCAAGTTCTATTCAATATTGCTCAGGGCATTGTATTCAACAAGGACTGGAAGGTAGTATTGATTGCTCCCAAAAGAGGAAATGTGTACGTGATGGATATGGAAAGCTCCTCTTCAGAGCAGTGTTTCTATACTCAAGCTGATGAAGACACAAACTGGTTATAGCATAAAAGGTTAATCGGAATAAACCTTTGCCTCAGACCAATTCCCTACCCAAGCCTCGAGTCAAGACAACTGGAAAGGCTTAGGTGTCATCTGATGAAAATATTTTGTCAAGGTTAGAGAGCCAGTTTCAATTACTGACTCGTCAATTTCAAAGTTTTAATGCAAGATTAAACTTTATTGAGGGTACTTCATCTGGCCCTAGACAAAATACCAAACCTTTTTCCAAGAAAGATAAATATATTTCTCCAGTTGAGAAAAAGAAAAAAGGTTTCAAAACTATCAGCCCCAGTGGTCTTTTCAACTAAGACTACTGTTGAAGAAAGTGAACTTAACCAGATTGCTCCAGGGACCTATAAGGGAGGGTCCAGTGAACCCATCAATCGATGGGTTCCAAAATCTAATTGATATATCTGGTGGATGTGCAGGGCGATCGAAAGAAATATATCTTGTATCTTGACAGTGCAGCTGGCAGGACGATGACCGGATGTAAGACCCTGCTGGAGGAGTTCACCATTTATGATGGACCCTCCATTACTTTTGGAAATGATGGTTGTGGAAAAACTGAGGGGTATGGTGTTCTGAACAATGGACAAGTCAAATTCAGACGTGTTGCATTTGTGAATGGTTTGAAATATAACCTGATCAGTGTAAGTCAACTGTGTGATGATGGCTATCAAGTTCTATTCAATATTGCTCAGGGCATTGTATTCAACAAGGACTGGAAGGTAGTATTGATTGCTCCCAAAAGAGGAAATGTGTACGTGATGGATATGGAAAGCTCCTCTTCAGAGCAGTGTTTCTATACTCAAGCTGATGAAGACACAAACTGGTTATGGCATAAAAGGTTATCCCATTTAAATTTTAAAAATATTAATAAGTTGTCTAGAAAACAACTGGCAGATGGGATACCTTCAGTTTCCTTCAAAAAGGAAAGGCCATGTCCAGGATGTGAGATGGGTAAGCCGAAACGTACCAGTTTCAAGACCAGACAGAATTTCAGCATATCTGAACCACTTCACATGCTTCATATGGACCTCTTTGGTCCAGTGAATGTTCAGACTCGTGCTGGTAAAAGATACACCCTGGTGATCGTAGATGAATTCTCCAGATATTGTTGGGTTATCTTTCTCAGGTCTAAAAGTGAAGCTTCTGCTGAAATCACCAGTCTTATCAAGCAAATTGAGCTCAAGTACAGTCGAAAGGTGTGTCAGTTAAGAAGTGACAATGGAACAGAATTCCAGAATTGAACTCTGGAGTCATTCTGTACTGACACTGGCATCTCCCAGAATTTCTCATCAGCTCGCTCTCCAGAACAGAATGGAGTGGTGGAAAGGAAAAATCGAACACTGATAGAAGCTGCAGGAATATGCTTGCTGAATCTGGTCTGTCTACCAGTTTCTGGGCTGAAGCAATTGCTACTGCTTGCCACACCCAGAACCTGATCAGTGTAAGTCAACTGTGTGATGATGGCTATCAAGTTCTATTCAATATTGCTCAGGGCATTGTATTCAACAAGGACTGGAAGGTAGTATTGATTGCTCCCAAAAGAGGAAATGTGTACGTGATGGATATGGAAAGCTCCTCTTCAGAGCAGTGTTTCTATACTCAAGCTGATGAAGACACAAACTGGTTATGGCATAAAAGGTTATCCCATTTAAATTTTAAAAATATTAATAAGTTGTCTAGAAAACAACTGGCAGATGGGATACCTTCAGTTTCCTTCAAAAAGGAAAGGCCATGTCCAGGATGTGAGATGGGTAAGCCGAAACGTACCAGTTTCAAGACCAGACAGAATTTCAGCATATCTGAACCACTTCACATGCTTCATATGGACCTCTTTGGTCCAGTGAATGTTCAGACTCGTGCTGGTAAAAGATACACCCTGGTGATCGTAGATGAATTCTCCAGATATTGTTGGGTTATCTTTCTCAGGTCTAAAAGTGAAGCTTCTGCTGAAATCACCAGTCTTATCAAGCAAATTGAGCTCAAGTACAGTCGAAAGGTGTGTCAGTTAAGAAGTGACAATGGAACAGAATTCCAGAATTGAACTCTGGAGTCATTCTGTACTGACACTGGCATCTCCCAGAATTTCTCATCAGCTCGCTCTCCAGAACAGAATGGAGTGGTGGAAAGGAAAAATCGAACACTGATAGAAGCTGCAGGAATATGCTTGCTGAATCTGGTCTGTCTACCAGTTTCTGGGCTGAAGCAATTGCTACTGCTTGCCACACCCAGAACCTGATCAGTGTAAGTCAACTGTGTGATGATGGCTATCAAGTTCTATTCAATATTGCTCAGGGCATTGTATTCAACAAGGACTGGAAGGTAGTATTGATTGCTCCCAAAAGAGGAAATGTGTACGTGATGGATATGGAAAGCTCCTCTTCAGAGCAGTGTTTCTATACTCAAGCTGATGAAGACACAAACTGGTTATGGCATAAAAGGTTATCCCATTTAAATTTTAAAAATATTAATAAGTTGTCTAGAAAACAACTGGCAGATGGGATACCTTCAGTTTCCTTCAAAAAGGAAAGGCCATGTCCAGGATGTGAGATGGGTAAGCCGAAACGTACCAGTTTCAAGACCAGACAGAATTTCAGCATATCTGAACCACTTCACATGCTTCATATGGACCTCTTTGGTCCAGTGAATGTTCAGACTCGTGCTGGTAAAAGATACACCCTGGTGATCGTAGATGAATTCTCCAGATATTGTTGGGTTATCTTTCTCAGGTCTAAAAGTGAAGCTTCTGCTGAAATCACCAGTCTTATCAAGCAAATTGAGCTCAAGTACAGTCGAAAGGTGTGTCAGTTAAGAAGTGACAATGGAACAGAATTCCAGAATTGAACTCTGGAGTCATTCTGTACTGACACTGGCATCTCCCAGAATTTCTCATCAGCTCGCTCTCCAGAACAGAATGGAGTGGTGGAAAGGAAAAATCGAACACTGATAGAAGCTGCAGGAATATGCTTGCTGAATCTGGTCTGTCTACCAGTTTCTGGGCTGAAGCAATTGCTACTGCTTGCCACACCCAGAACCGATCAGTGTATGTGAAGCGACACAAAAAGACAGCCTATGAAGTCTTAAGAAATAGAAAACCAAATATTGGTTATTTTCACGTTTTTGGATGTCCAGTTTACATCCTAAACGACTCCATTCAGTTAGGCAAATTTGATGCCAAAGCTGATGAAGGATATTTCTTAGGATATTCAGCCATTCGCAAGGCCTTCAGAGTCTTCAACAAGAGACTGAAGAAGGTCCATGAGTCAATTCATGTCACATTTGATGAATCAAATGCCGCAATCAATAAAAAGCCATCCCTTGATACTCCCCCAGTAACTCCAATTGTCTTCTGTGAATCTGATCCTATCAACTACAATAAAGAAGATTCTCCAGAAGAAGTTTCCAGTCATCCTGATCTGGAACCTGTTCAGAAAAAGAAACACTCCAGTGGTACTCAATTCTATCCTTCAATTATTTTCAAGCTACCCTCTGAAATAATTATTGGATCAGATGTTCGTACTACTCCCCCAGTATCAGTCCCAGTTGAAACTGAACCAGTACTTCAAGAAATTCCTTCAAATGAAGAATTTCATGATGCAAATCGTGATTTAAATGAATCAGATGAAGATGTTGAAGTAGTCTGGGAAGATCCTCCTCCTGAAGCAACACCGGAGGAGACTCAACTGAATTCTTGCACTGATATTGTTGTCAGTAACAATCCTGGTCAGTACTCCAGATGGACAAAAGCTCATCCTATTGATCAGATCATAGGTGACTCCAATAGAGGAGTTCAGACCAGAAGAGCCTCCAGTAATCAATGCTTATATGTCAGTTTCTTATCACTCATGGAACCAAAGAAGATTGACGAGGCTATGGAAGATCCAAGCTGGGTGACTGCTATGCAAGAAGAGCTTCACCAGTTTGAAAGGAACAAGGTTTGGTACTGGTCCCTTTCCCAGTTGGAAAGAAAGAACCAATTGGAACCAGATGGGTCTTCAGGAACAAGGTAGATGAAGATGGCCACGTAATCAGAAACAAGGCCAGACTGGTAGCACAAGGCTACTGCCAGTCAGATGTCGATTTTGATGAATCATTTGCTCCAGTGGCTAGACTTGAAGCGATCAGAATATTCTTAGCATTCGCTGCTTATCATCAGTTCAAGGTCTACCAGATGGACGTGAAAAGTGCATTTTTAAATGGAAAACTTGAAGAAGAAGTTTATGTCAGACAACCACCAGGTTTCGTTGATGAAAAGCATCCACACAGGATATATCGTTTGGACAAAGCACTCTATGGTCTCAGACAAGCCCCACGTGCCTGGTATGATACTCTGACTAAACATTTATTGAAAAATGGTTTCAAAAGAGGTGCAATTGACAATACCTTATTTATTCTTCATGAAAGAGGTAATCTTCTGATGGTACAAATTTATGTTGATGATATTATTTTTGGGTCTACTGATGATAAAATGTGCAAGAAATTTTCGAAAATAATGTCAACTGAATATGAAATGAGTTTGATGGGTGAATTAACATATTTTCTTGGACTCCAGATTAAACAAAACAAAGATGGTATTTTTATTAATCAGGAAAAATATGTTAGAGATCTTTTAAAGAAATATGATATGAACTCTTCACCATCTAAACCCACTCCAATTTCTGCACCATTAACATTGGACTCAGATCCAGATGGTAAACCAGTGAACACCACTGTCTATAGAGGCATGGTTGGTTCACTGATGTATTTGACTGTCAGTAGAACAGATATTATGTTTTCAACATGTCTATGTGCCTGATATCAGTCTAATCCAAAAGAATCTCATATGCTTGCTGTAAAGCGCATACTGAAATACCTTAAGGGTGTCCCCAGTTTGGGTCTTTGGTATCCGAAAGGCTCAGGCATGGATCTAATGGGTTATTCAGATCAGATCATGCAGGTTGTAAGATAGACAGGAAATCCACTACTGGTGGATGTCATTTCCTTGGTGGCAAACTGGTCAGCTGGACCAGTAAGAAGCAAACTTCAGTTTCACTATCCACTGCTGAAGCTGAATACGTGTCTGCAGCCAGTTGTTGTGCTCAGATACTCTGGATGAAGAACCAGTTGCTTGATTATGGTATTAAGTATTCAAAGACCCCAATCTTTTGTTATAATACCAGTGCCATTGCTATCTCGAACAATCCAGTCATGCACTCAAAGACGAAACACATTGATCTCAGGTATCATTTCATTCGTGATCATATTATGAAAAACAACATTGAACTCCATTTTATTCCCACTGTCAAACAACTCGCTAACATTTTTACTAAACCTCTGGATGTCAAAACTTTTGAATATCTTGTTGGTGAGTTGGGAATGTTAAACCCTTAAATCTGGAACCTTGGTATTGAACGCCTATGTGTACTATCAGGGATCCTTGATTTAAAGATTTATAAATCTATGACTGTTTAGATATCGAACGCCTTAGTGTACTATCTTTGCATTAATAGATTTCTGGATCCACATTCCAGGGGGAAAGACTTTGAAAGATATATTTTTGTTCTTAAAAATGTTTTAAGTTCAGGGGGAATTTATTAATTTATTTTCTCACTGGAAAAAATTTTCCAGAAAATATTACTGGTACCTTGTAAATGTGTCCCTCTCACTGGTAATTAGATAGGTTGAAGTGCATGTTTGAGGTGACTTTGGTCTCCTTGTAAATGTGTCCCTCTCATTTGTCTGTATTAGTTGACGTGCATGTTTGAGGTTACCAGTCTCTTTCAAATGGTTTTCACTGGTACTTTACTGGAGTGTCCCTCCAGTGTATCATCAGTGCATGCTTCACTGGCCTAATCCACCAGTGATACTGGAGTGTCCAGTCAATCTCCAGATGCACTGAATTGAGTCATAATATTTTATACTTGGTCATTATGCGTGCCACGTATGCAAAATCTTTGAAAAGATATTTATCTCGATATTTATCTTATTATCCTACGTGGCATGTCATTTTTTCAAAGAAATGATGGTATTTTTACCTTGGGAAGACAAAAAGTGCAAGTTGGTTATGTTTGTGGGCTGTAAACCGTCACACATTTATGTGTGATGTGATGTACTTAATGCGGATCTCAAAACCCGATCAAAATTATATTTGATAAATTCAAAATTAACCGTTTGTGTTCCACATTCTCTCTCCTATATATATCCACTTTCACTTTCCTTTGCATTTACTTCGAACATATTTACTCCCAAATTCTTCAAATTCCTTCATTTATTTCTTTTTCATTCAATTTCCAATCATAAATCTCTCTCATCTTAAATTCATCAAATCTTCATAAACCCTAAATCTTCAATTTCATCTTCATTTATCTACTAAATACAAAATGGCACCAAGACAATCTAATTCACCGAAAAATCTGCTCGCCGCCGAATATGCTCCGGTTGCCAATGTTGTTAAGGCACCCCATATCACCTTAGAGGCAAAGGCCATAAGGATTAATATGAACAATTGGATGGCTAGACTCACTAGCACCACTCATGCTCCCACCTCTCTCATCGGACGACTGAATGCTTTTTCCTCAGTTGTCCACTCTATGGTGCTCTCACACGTAATCCAGGAAAGATGTATCATGACTATTTGTGTGAATTTTGGTATACTGCTGTATATGTTGAAAATACTCAATCCATCAACTATACATTGCAACAAGGCACCAGGGCCTTTACTCTCACTGCCGATTCTCTCAGAGATATTCTTCACTTGAATTATCTGGCTGAAAATGAGATGGCAATTACTCTTCCAACTGGTCTAAATTTTAGAGATGTGTGCAGACTGATGGGTCACACAGATATACTGGATGAGCATGGCCAGTTATCAAGGAAAGGCACAATCTACATGAGCAAGCTGTCAGACTCATGGAGATACTTTTTCACTCACCTTGTTGAGTGTTTAGGTGGCAGTTCTGGAGGATTGGACCAGATCAACCAAATGCAACTCCAGATTGCCTACTGTCTATGGTTTGGATATAGAGTAGACTTTGCTCAGATCTTCTTTGATGATCTGGTTGACCGTCTAAAGGTGAAAGGTAGAAAACCACACATTTCATATATTCGTTTTCTTTCACTGGTTTTTCTAAGAGCTCTGGGTGCTGAGTATGATTATGATACAAATAATTTCTCTATGTGTGAATATCTGAGGGAATTAAGCTCATTAAAATCAAGAGCTGGTGAGGTTGAAATTCCTGTAAATATGTTGAACCATTTCAGAAATGATGCACTGGAAGATGAACAGGAAATGGCTCCAGGTGGGAATCTAGTTGGTGAAGGACCCTCTGGTGACCTAAATGTTGAAATTGTGCAACCAGTGACCCAGGTGGCTCCTGAGGTTCAACAAACTGAAAATGTTACTCGACCCAGAACGGCCAGACGTCTTAGAAGGGCTGGAGTTCAGGTCAATCCAGATAGAACTAAAACGAGCCATCCAGGTGATGTCATGAATTTAGATGGGTCTCCTATTTTTGAGCAGGAAGAGAATGTTGTTCAGATTGATGAGCAAGTAACTGGTGAGCAAGATGCTCAGATAGATTTAAATGTAGAAGTTGGTGATCAGACAGATGATCAGGCAGTTGGGACGGCTCCAGATTGGGATGAGGTAGATTCCCCAATGTCTGAAGGTAACATGTTTGATGTGAATATGAATTTCCTGGGTGATGAAGTAGAAAATGTTGTCACATCTGTTATTGCTTCAGTCACCCAACCAATTATCTCTACTGAAATGCCACCACCACCACCACCTCTTTCAATACCACCACCACCACCACCACCACCACCACCACCACCACCAACCACCACCACCACCACCACCACCACCACCACCACCACCACCACCACCACCACCACCACCACCACCCGCTCTTTCCCCATCACCACCACCACCACCAACCACCGTACCACCACCACCAACCACCACACCACCACCTCCACCACCACCACCACCAGAATCCGAAATACCACCACCTCCACCAGAATCAAATGTTCCACCACCAGAATCCACTATTGCACCACCACCACCACCACTTTCAATTCCACAAAACACTCCATATTTCAATCCTCCCACAATTCAAATTTCACAAAATCAACCACCTCCACTTGAAACTCCAATTGATTTATCTGAAAACCGTGCGCTGGACTCCACTGTAGTAACATCTGAAGTTTCAACTGAAGAGGTCCAGGCATAAGTACCGATGGTGACCATATTGGCTTCTGAATTGGCACCTCCCAGTGGTCTCTCGACTTCGTCTTCAGCCGAGGTCCAAGACCTTTTAAGTAAGGTGGCGGACCTGGAGAGATCACTCCAGTCTTCATCACAGGTTGTTTCTGATTTCAAATCTATTTTATCGAATAATCTTTCATCAGAAATGAATCTGTTTGCTGGTAACGAGAAGCTGGTGTTTGAGAAGTTGAATGAGCTGGTACTGGCCACAAATAACAATTCTGAAAATATCAAAGTGGCAGTCCAGGGCTTAGAAACAAGGCTGGTAAGTTCTGTTCAGACTGCAGTGAAAGCTGAACTTGTTCAACCACTGGCAGGTCTGACAGATGAAGTTCAGAAGTTGACCACCAGGATAAGTAGTTTGGAAAGCAGGCCAACACTTGATCAGAATGCTGTTGTTAGCACTATTAGTGACGAATGTGCTAAGAAGTTCAGACATGGCATGTTAAAAGAGATTACTGAAGAAATTTCTGAGTCTGTTCTTAGAACAATTCAAGATGGGTTGTTGCCACAGGTGGTAAACATGATTAATACTGAATTGCCAAAGCACTTGCCTCAAGAAATTCAGATTATTAAGAAGGAAGTGACTGAGCTGAGGAAGACTGTGAATATCACATGTCCAGTGGCAGGAAGGATATTTGGTGCTACAGACAGATATATGCTTGAACAATTATGGTCTGCCCACAAGTCTCAGACTGGTGGACATTCCAAGGGGGAAAAGTCGTCTGTTGCCACTGAATCTGTTCCAGAAGGATTGGTGAGGAAAAAGAAAGAAGTTGTTGCAAGTGCAATTGAAAAGGCCTTTAGCACTGAAGCTATTGTGCAACAAGAAGAAGTGACTGGTACTGATGCCAGTGCACAAGAAGCGCAAAAGGCACTTGGTACTGAAGCCATTGTGCAGGTTGAAGAGGCTGCTGGTACTGATGCCAGTGAGCCCCAGTTTGAATCTTTCCCAGATATCCCAACAACTCTGAAGTCTGTAAAAGGAAAGCAACACATGGTATCTGGAGAAGAAAGTGATACTGCTGGAAAGTCATCAGAATTTCCTACTACTGATGAAGACACCTTGAAGAGACTGGAGCAATAATGCATATTGATAGAATATTCAAGAAAAATCAAAAGGATGAATTGCTGGCCCACAAAAGGGAGATGGCAACTATGGGGACCCTTGATTCTTACAATGCTGGCAGGTTGGGCATACATATTGATGTTTATAAAAGAATGAAGGAAGACCCCAGAATTCATCAATGTCTGGATGCATTGAATGATGTCTACATTCGCTCCAGGTACTCTGAAGAAGAACAAACGTATGATGCTGTAACGTATGGAGTCAGTGTAGTTGAACTGATCAGACAGAGAACGGAGGAACTGGTGAACCTCCAGAAGAAAATTAGAAAGAATGCTGGTGCTCTGGAGATAGAGTACAGGAAGAAGATAAAGGGCTTACCAAAACTGACTGCCAAACAGTTAAAGGAAATCAGAGATGCTGATCTGAGCACATTCATTCCTTTGGATACTTCACAAAGAATCAATTGTGAAGCACTCCAGTCTGCCATGGAACAGCAGAAAGTATCCAAGGAAACTAAATATATGATCCAGATGGCTAAGCAAAAAGCCAAATATGAAGAAATGTTGAATTTCAGGGCTGATGCCAGAAAGATCATTGGTGCAGAGATTAAGCTTGCTGAAAATCATGAAGGCATGTCCAGGTTTGAAGTAAAGTTGACCAGGGAAGGTAACTTTACTGATGAAAGGAAGAGTGCTTCAGTCCAAGCTTTTGGATGGACTGAACTGAAGGAGGTAGCCTTAACGTTCAGGGGGAAGACAGATTTATCGACTGATGTTAAAGCATTTTTGAAGAGGATTGAGAAGGTATGGAAGAGAAAGCAACAGATGGAAGTTGCATTAGGCATGAAAACACCAGAGTCTGTACCATCCTCACCATCTCCAAAGAGAAAGGCTTCTGAAGATGCTCCAGGACAGACATCGAAGAGAAGGGCCTGACTCTTGTATCATTTACTTGTACTTGTATTTAATTTTACAAAATTGTAACTTATTTTCTGTTGATGGCTGTAAATATAGTTACATATTTTGATTCATAAAGTAAATGATCAGATTTAGTCTAAGTTAGAATTAAAAGATGAAACTGGAACACTGATGATCTATAAAGTGTTTCCCAGTAACAATACATTTTTAGACTAAGTCAAAACAAGTGTTTTTCAAGCATACAAAGTTGTATAGATAGAAACTTGAAAAACCTTGCATTATTTCTAAACAAATAGGGGGAATTTGTTAGGTCCAGATTTACTGGACTCGCTCCAGACTTGACAACTGGAAAGTCTCTGAAGACTTGTCCAGAAATAATATGTCCAGACTTGAAGACTGGAGCGACCCTGAAGATTTGTCCAGAAATAATGGAAGACCAGTGAGCAAAATACTTGTATAGGAATATGGAGACATTCTCCAGATTAGCTCACTGGACTTCACCCCAGTCCAGATCTATTCTACTGAAAAGACATTCTCACTGAAGTCAAAGACTGAAGTTAGAATAAAGAAGACTGACAAATGGCGGAGTCCACTGGAAGTCTTACCAGATCTATGACTGGAGGTTTATCAGTGTTCTAGACCTTACAAGTCTGAACACTGATTACGAGGTATTGACTTTTTGCCTTTACACACTTTCCAAAGAACATTCCACTTGTTCTTTACTAAAGTACCTACGTGTGTAAAGGTGGTTGGTTAAAAGAATAAAGTCATATTGATGTGACTTTATCCTTGTACCTTAACCAATGCATTTAATGACCTTGTCGGTTCAGTAAATGCATGCAACCATATTTGTACAGCACGAATTCACTGGTGAATTTGTTTGCCTATAAATACAAAGTCATTTCTTTGTTAAAATTACTTTTAGATATTAAAGGTGAATTTGTCTAAATACTCTCGATCTTAAACAGGGATACTTCACAACTTTAAGTATCTCGATCCAAAGAGTTTATTTGGCAAATATAGATCATTTGTAATTCATAGGTTGTTAGGATACTTACATATTTGTATTATCTTGATTCCGCACAACCTTGTATTTTATTTAACATCATAAATAAAATAAACTTGAAAAATTACATTGTGTTCCACCTTTACTTTAAGTCGTGTATTACTTTGTTTATATACTTGCATTTATATTCAAGTAATACTAGTCCAATCTAGTGATTATTAGACTTGTTGTATTTTACATTCTGGGTTAACCATCAAGAGAGTTTGGGACTCACACACCATATAATCAGATAACGTGACTCAACATCAGTTTTAGACGCAGCATTGTGGCCACTAACGGTCGATATTTCATCAGCATGGTGTGACTTCTACAGAGTGAACACCACGTCTCGTATATGAAAGACCACGTGGTCACAGACCATACTTGATTTTTACATCTTTAACTCCGGTATGCATTTGAAGCTAAAATGGTGAAAATAGATCTACCAGGAGTTTTATGTTTGTTATTAACGATGTTTGATCAATTAAATTTGGTGTTATATGATTCTTATATATATAAATATAAATATAAACTCTTTTTTTGCTTGCTCATTAATTTAATGTTTCGGTTACACAGATAAATGAAAAGTGTAATTGACAGTCGTAACTTACGTAAAATCAATAGTTGTTTTTAGAACAAAACGGTGAGTATTATATATGACAGGGCGTTTTGTTCCGTAATGGCAGTGGGTGAAAAAAGTAATAGGCAGAGTTTGCCACACATTTTATAAGTATTTGCCATATTTTTATTGATTTCATATTGTTGAGTCAAGGATTCGCTGACCAGACTTGGTCGCTGACGTATGTCGTCAGCAAGTCTTCAGCGAGTCAGTGACTCTTGTCAGCGTGTGGTTCACTTTCCAAGTTGTGTGTCAAGGCGGGAAGATTTCGAATCAAAAGAAAACAAGGAGTCACATGGTGGTTCATCCAACTGCAATTTACTTAGTGTGGCAAAAATGCAGTTGGACCAAAAAGAAGGGTTTTCTCTTTCATACCCGTTTTGGTAAAGAAGACAAAGGCTCCTGGATTCAAGTACTACGAGCCAATTAGATGTCGACAACCACCATTCTATCTCTATCAATGTAAGGCTGTGTTGCCCTAATTCCTCCCCTATATAAAGCAACACATCCATCTCATTAACACTTTGTGTTTGTCACCACAAATGTGTGTCACTTACTTTCTCTCTTAATTGTTTAAGTTTATAGTTTGTCTAGAGTTAGCAATTATTAGTTCATTTGTATTCTTGTAAGACAAGTTGTAATATCGACCATGTATTCATCGTTTAATTCAATGATACATATGATTAGACTTGCTTAGATCTTTGCACTTGAACTTAATTCTTGTTCTTGTTCTTTACTTTTTGCATTTACTTTCTTGTCTTAACTAATCAAATATAAGTGTGCAAATCGTGGACTGTCAAGTGGTATCAGAGCCACTGTTTCTAAATTATTGAAACAAGATCTGTTTGCATACTTACTTTCTTCTTATAATTCTGTTCTTTCTTTTCCTTCTTAAACTTTTTTTCTTTCTTTAAAACAAGAACATGACTGATGTACCAACTCTTGTGAACACACGTGACTTTGGTTACGTGTCTGTTCCTCCAAGATTCGAGCCTGAGGACTTTGGATCTTGGAAGGAAAGAATGCTTCTTCACATTGTTGGTGTAGAACCCTATCTAATGACCATAATGACCAAAGGTCCATACGTACCCACTCTGGTACAAAGAACATCAGGAGCAACTGCTGATGCTCCTGAGATTGTGATTGACATAGTCAAACCAGAGGTACAATGGACCGATGATGAGCGAAGGCTGGTAAATCTTGATTCCAGGCTCAAAAACATGATTGTCTCTACCCTTCCTACTGACATCATGAAGCTCATCATCAAATATCCCACTTCTAAAGAAGTCTGAGATAGGTTGTGTAGCATGTATGAGGGCTCTGCTGCTACCATTGCTACTAAAAAGATAGACCTTAAAAGAGCCTATGAAAAATTCTTTTCTCTTCCAAATGAAGGTCTCAACGGCACTTATACCCGATTTAAAGGGTTGCTGAATGACATGACCAATGTTGGTATCACTCATGATAACTTTGAGGTGTGTCACAAATTTATTGATAGTCTACCTATCAAGTGGCAAGGATTAAGACAAATCCTTAGGACCACAGAGCGTCTTAATGGTCTTGATCTTGAATCTCTCTTCGGTATGCTTCAGTTTGAAGAGAGAGCTCTTGCCCAAACCTTAAGGGCTGCTGCTGACACACAATATAGTGCTGGTCCCTCCTCTTCTTCTTCTACTTCTTCTTCTGCTTATTTTGTTCTTGACCCCCTTGCCCTTGTCTCTGCTGAGCCCATTAATCTTAATATTGGTGCCAGCTCCTCTCATCTCCCACCTCCTATTCAGTCTCTTGTTAATGATCTCGACGCTGGTGAGAAATAAGAGATGTTCAGTGACTTCATGGACTTTGCCCTGGTCGCTGGTAAGAGGTACTTTCGGAAATGGAACAACCGTAAGTCGGTTGCTCCATACAAGCCTCCTGTTGACAAATCTCAAGAGGAGTGCTGGAGATGTGGTAGGAAGGGACACTACCAAAAGGAGTGCAGAGTTGCTATACCAACTCCTGCTGCTCCTAAGACTAACTCTTCCAAACCTGCTGATGAGTACAGTAACAAATACTATCAGCTCAAAGCAAAGGTTGCTGAGATGGAGGATGCAAAAACACCAGCAAAAGGGCTGGTCGCTGAAGAGCACGACTGGGCTGAATCAGATGATTCAGATAGTGAAGAGTATGTCGATGCCATGTGTCTAATGGCTCTTGCTGATGGTGATGCACTGACAAAAGACCAAGTCTCCTCCAGTCAGTGGGTTAACGTCACCATCAAAAAGGTATGTGCTCACTCTTCAGCCACTGATGAGGATAAATCCAAAATTCTTGAATCCTTATCATGTGATATTCAGTTCGTAGAATCCATACGAGCTGAACTCCAGTCTAAACTTGACTCTGTCTGCTTAGAGTTAAGTGACAAATCTGAAAGACTCAATGAGCTGAGGAATGTTCATGTTGAACTCCAATCTCATGAGTTGCTGGCACAAAAGGTTCAGCTTGAAAATGAAAAACTCAAGCTTGAAATTGCCAATCTTAAGAAGATTGTGATCTCCTGGTCAAAAGCTTCCAGGTTTCACCATAGTTGCTTAAGTGAACAAGTTCCTGCCCAAGTTCAGGCAGTGATAGGCGGTGACTTTGAAGCCGCTGCCACTCTTTCTGACTTGTTCAATGATGATGTGAAACCTGAAATCTCCATTCCTCCATCTGCTGTCATCTCTCCTGAAGAGATGAAGAAATGGTATTTCGTTAGGGGTCTTAATGATTACCATAATGAAATGGAAGCTGGTACTACCTCTTCTACTACCAGCAACCCATCTAACCCTGCTGAGGATAATGGTGCAAGCTCCTCAGCAAGCACCAGCAACCTCTTTCCTCATCTTCCCATTATTGGCATGATGCCAAATGAAGGAAGAGTTCAATACTCTTCTGGGGAAACCTTTGAAGGTGATATTGGCAGTGATGGTTTCAAACCCATCGCTCCTCAGCAGCTTACTATCAAAGCTACTGAACCCTTCAAAAGAAGTAAGGTTGCTGTCCTTTATGACTATAGCACGCCTCAACGAGCTGATCCTGTCAATCAGCAACCTCAACCAGTTGCTCCTCAACCTTCTTCTTCTTCATCCTCTCAGCAAGTTCCTGCCCATGCTGACAGTAAAACTGTTCAGGATGATCGTCTCATGAAAAGACGTGTCAGGTTTGGTGATGCTAGATATCAGCATATAGGACCATCTCAAGTCAAACCTGCTGATAGACAGGTCCATCAGCAGGCTCCTCAATCTGTGCCTATTCCTTCTAATATGAGGCACAATACTCCTCAGAGAGGAAGAATGCCTCACTCCCAAAATAGGTCCTCCACTCCTCAAAGAAGAAGACCTCATTCTTAAAATAGGTCCAACACTCCTCAGAGAGGATACTTGCCACATCAGCAAGTTAGACCTATTACCCCTCAGAGAGGACACTTGCCACATCAGCAAGTAAGGTCCACTACTCCAAAAAGGGAGTATCTACCTCATAGGCAAATGAGGTCAGCTACTCCTAATCAGCAATCTAGACCAATCACTCCTAAAAGAGTGCATCAGTCTCATCAGCAGGGTTCTTCTTCTTCTTCTCATAACCCTGTTGTTAATCAAGCTTGGAGTATAGTCAAGGGATCACAAAATCCCTCTACTTCTCAATCAGAGGATCCAAAAGGAAAGTCCATTTTGGGTCCTGCTCCTAAGATGCCTCAGCTGACACTTAAGCAAAAGCATAAGTCTAAGAAAAAGAAAAGGGCATCTTCCACCTCTGACCCTCAAATTAACGAGCTCACTCAGCGAGTTAATGATCTCTCTTCTCAACTGAAGGAATTCTTCCTTCAAAATCAAAAGGGCAGCACCTCTGATAAAAAATGCTACATATGTGGCAGCAGAGGTCATGTTGCTTCCGATTGTGATAACTCCAGGGATGCTCCTGAGGTTGTCATTCAACCTAATCCTCCTTCCTCAACGGTTGCTTCCTCCTCCACTATGGTCAGCGAAAGTTCTTCTTCTGCTGAACATGAAAATAATGTAGGAGACACAACCATTCTCACTGAGGAAAACATTGCTGACTTCATTGCAGCCCAGAATGTATCCGTCCCTCACTCTCAAAGGGTTATTACCAATGAATTTGGTGAACCAGCTATGATAGTTGAGTTCAGTGATACTGATGTGGTCAGCAATGTGGTCTTCATTCAATCTAATAATAACACAACTCCATTTGATGGTGATGAATCATCTTATGGCACCTTTCCTCTAGATTCTCTTCCTCCTCATCCTTCTACACAAGCTGAAGAGGAAACCTCTGAAGCTGCTGCTATTAACCCTGCTGACCTTGCTGTCAGCGAGTTTAATAGTGAACCCGTCTAATTCCTTCTGTCATATCCATGCAGGGCTCGCTGGGAAAAGGTGTGTGGTACTTGGACAGTGGCTGTTCAAAACACATGAATTGCACTAAGACCCTGCTGGATAACTACGTAGAGGCTGCTGGCCCTACTGTAGTGTTTGGTGATAACTCCACTGGACAAACTGAAGGATATGGTCATCTCTCTAATGGTCTCATTAAGTTCACCAAGGTTGCTTATGTAAATGGTTTGAAAGATAATCTTATCAGCATAAGCCAACTTTGTGATGCTGACTACAAAGTGATTCTTGATAAGCATCAAGGCACTGTTGTAAATGTAAACAAGGAAGTCGTCTTGGTCGCTCCAAGAAAACAAGATGTATATCTTGTGGACTTCACTCCTATCAAGACTGACAGTGAGACTTGTTTCTTTGATAAGTCAGCAGCTGAACTCAATTGGTTATGGCACAAGCGTATGTCACATGTAAATTTCAAAACCATCAACTCTCTGGCCAAAAAGAACCTTGTTCGTGGCCTTCCTCATCTCTCTTTTGAAAAGGATAGACTCTGTGGTGCTTGTGAAAAAGGTAAAAGCCATAGAGCTACCTTCAAAACAAAGCAGGCCAATTCTATCTCTGGCTGCTTTCATCTTCTTCACATGGACCTCTTTGGTCCAGTGAATGTCCAAAGCCTAAAGGGTAGCAGATACACTTTAGTAATTGTGGATGAATATTCACGATACACCTGGACTATCTTTCTTCGTCAAAGAGTGATGCTACTGAAGAAATCATAAATTTCATAAAAAAGATGGAAAATCTCAACAGCATAAGGGTTATAGAACTCAGAAGCGACCATGGTACTGAGTTCAGAAATCACACTCTTGAATCCTTTTGTGCTGATCAAGGGATCTCACAAAACTTTTCTTCCACCAGAACTCCTGAGCAAAATGGTGTTGCTGAAAGAAGAAACAGAACTCTAATAGAGGCAGCACGTACCATGCTCAGTGAGTCTTCTTTGCCTAGTAAATTCTGGGCAGAAGCTGTCAGCACTGCTTGTCATACTCAGAATAGATGTCTCATTGTTAAAAGACATGATAAGACAGCTTATGAGGTTTTGAAAGGTAAGAAACCTCAAATAAAATATTTCCATGTATTTGGATGCCCTGTTTTCATTCTAAACAATAAGGATCACTTAGGAAAATTTGATCCTAAAGCTGATGATGGATACTTTCTTGGATATTCTTCCATCAGTAAAGCATTTAGAGTATTCAATACTCGCCTTCAGAAAGTGGATGAATCCATTCATGTTACCTTTGATGAAAGTTCATCAGCTCTTAAGGACATCCAATCTACTCTATCAGAAGTCATTTTTAATGAGCTCGCTGATCCTCTTACTCAGTAAGCTGACTCATTTGTTGATGCATCTTGCTCACTGCCTGAAAATATTCAACATGACACACAGGATAGTTCAGCTGATACTGAACTAGAGCAAGTTGCTGTTGATATCTACTCGATTGAGCCAGTTGAGCCTATCTTAAGATCATTCCATGTTGTATCAGCCAAACCTAGATCACTGACTGATGATGTGCATGCTGATGACTCTGCTGAGGAAGAGTTTCATGATGCATCAGCTAATGCTGATGATATGGAGTCAGCTAATGACTCCAACATCAATGATAACTCAACTAAGTCGAATGGCTCATCTGATCATACCCCTTCTGATCCCATTCTTACCATTGACTTCTCCTCTTACAATGATCTTTCTACTGAACCCATCTCTCAGGCTTCCGCTGACACTCAACTAGGTTCATCAAGTGTTCCAGCACTTAAATGGACTTCTAGTCATCCAGCTCACCAAGTAATTGGTGATCCTTCTCAAGGGGTAGTTACTCGATCAGCGACGAGAAACACATGTCTCTATGTGAACTTCTTATGAATGATCACTCCTAAAAACATAGGAGAAGCAATGGCTGATCCTTCATGGGTAGAGGCTATGCAAGAAGAACTTACCAGTTCAAACGACAGCATGTCTGGTTTCTTGTCCCTCTACCTGCTGACAAAGAACCCATTGGAACAAAATGGGTTTATAGGAACAAAATGGATGAAGATGGTGTTGTTACTCGTAACAAGGCTAGGCTGGTTGCACAAGGATACCTTCAGGAAGAAGGTGTTGATTATGATGAAACATTTACACCAGTGGCCCGATTGGAGGCAATTCGCGTATTCCTGGCACATGCTGCTTACAGAAACTTCACAGTATATCAGATGGATGTCAAGAGTGCCTTCCTAAATGGAAAACTCGATGAGGAAGTTTATGTTAAGCAGCCACCTGGTTTTGAAGATCCAGTTAAGCCACACCATGTCTATCGTCTTTATAAGGCACTTTATGGTCTTAAACAGGCTCCTAGAGCCTGGTATGACACTCTTTCTGAATTTCTTCTCTCTAACAAGTTTCAGCGAGGGTCCATCGACAACACCGTCTTCATCTATAAAAAGGGTGCTGATGTCCTTTATGTCCAGATATATGTGGATGACATCATCTTTGGTCCTCCAGCAAGAAACTTTGTACCAAGTTCAGCTCCCTGATGTCCTCTCATTTTGAGATGAGCATGATGGGTGAGCTGACCTTCTTTCTTGGACTGCAAATTCGCCAACTCCCAAATGGAATTTTCATTAATCAGGAGAAATACATTCGTGACATGCTGGCCAAATTTGACATGTCAAATGTCACTACTAAGGCCACTCCCATGTCCCCTCCAAACAATCTCCATGCTGATCCTGAAGGTAAGCATGTGAACCCCACTCACTATCGGGGAATGATAGGCTCGCTGATGTATCTCACAACGAGTCGTCCTGATATCATGTTTGCTACTTGCTTATGTGCAAGATATCAAGCATCTCCCAGGGAGTCTCACCTTCTCGCTGTCAAGCGAATCTTTAAGTATCTGAAGGGTACTTCCACTCTGGGTCTCTGGTATCCCAAAGACTCCAGCTTTGACTTAGTTGCATATTCTGACTCTGACTATGTTGTTTGCATGTTAGATAGGAAAATCACCAGTGGTGGATGTCAACTGTTGGGGGGGGGGTGTAAGTCCCAACTTGTTAGATGGTACTACTGAAGACACCTCTATGTCGATGGTGGAGTTACTTTGCAATATACTTACTAAACTGGAGACGACCAGTTAGATAAGTATATACCAAGTTCTAGATAGATTACTTATATAAAAGACAATAAGTAAAGAACAATGCAATAATACAATAACTTGTAAACAATCTTGATGAGATAATATGTAGTTTTCAAAGTGTAATTTATTTATTGATATTAAACAAATTACAAGGTTGATGCGGAACCAAGATAATACACGAATGTAAATATCCTAACAACCTATGAAATACAATTGATCTATACTCGGAATTTCTCTTCTACAATCGAAACACTTAAAGTAGTGAAATGTTCCTTTTAGAGATTGAGAGAATATTGCACAAGTTCACCAAGAATATTGCAGGTTTGCAAAGTATGAAGTTATTCGTTTGTGTGTGAAATAACTTTGAGAGAACGAATACTTATTATTCTTGGTTGTGCAATGACTTGTATTTATAGGCAAAGTTAACGTTGGGATGTTAACTTTAGCCGTACAAATGTGGTTGGAAGCATTTAAGGAATAGCATTTAA
>CM067169.1:155369109-155540799 GCA_034093135.1 Erigeron breviscapus | reverse complement strand
TCTTGGAAATAACAGGATTATCAATCCAAGTGGTTATGGTCTTGCAGATGTGGTTGGTAAGAACTTTCACGAAGATTTCAAGTTGAGATTGAATATGAAAGACTCTGAAAAATCAAAGTTTCATATTGAACCAAGACGAAAGAAGAAGGTGGTTAAGCCAGATAAAAATGTTGAGTATATTCAACGTGATATCAAATGTATGATCAAAGTCCCTGCTAAGAAATGGGCACAAGATGTCTTGGATAAGATGGATAATTGGGAGATTGATCGAAATTTTGGTGAAGCCAAGATGTATGCGGACTCGAAGAAGAAGATATTGTTGAGAAGAATGTATGATCCAATGCAGTTGGTTAACTTCTCAAGAAATGATCAGAGAAAATTATACGATACTGAATGCTCATTTTTACCATTTTGGAAGAATGAAGAAGATCGATATCGTAAGATTCTTCAAGTCTGCTTACATGAAAATATCCATGCAAATAGCAAACGATTGTTATTTGATGGATGATGAAGACTTTTTGAAGACTGAAGAAATCGAAGATGCTGCTGTCAAGGGGGAGTTTGTTGATGCATGTTGATGTGACAACAGCAACTTAGATTTGATTAGTCTTTTAGATTAAGACATTATGTTGTTGTATGTCTTATTCATTTATATGTAATTGATAGATTATGGACTTCGTGTTTTAGTAATGATCGATTACATGTTTTGGTGTTATTTATATGTTTATATATGATGTTTGTTATGTATGTTATACAAGTACAAACATAATATATGTTAGGTTTCTTGTACATAAAGTACCTGGAAAATAACTAAGCATAGATGTTGATGGTATTTAGTACTAACGAAGATAATCTTCGTTAGGAACTAACGAAGATAATCTTCGTTATATGGACTGGGTTGCTAAGTTCGTAAGAACAAAGCCCAGCAGGCCCAATATCGATTTGAAACATATATAAACGAATGGAAACCCTAAATTGAGGATTCCAGTTCAGATTTCACACACCAAAGGCGACTAAGTTCGTTTCTAGCATATAGAAAACGAAGATAGATCACATAAGGCCGATTATATTGATATAATTAGCAATATATTTGATAACTAATCAAACTAGTTATCTCGTGAGGATTCCGCACTCACGACATAGAGGGACTCACACCAATCACCGTTTTGTGTAAGACTTGGATAAAATGGCAATAATAATTATATGTATATTCTCACTATATAGAATGCATGTGACCTCTACTCTGGCCTTTGACTTTCACTGTAGAGGCTGTGAATTGTCGGACCCTTTCCTTAAGTGAGCACACATGCTACGTTTATTCTTAAACATGGAACATATACGACAAATTATCAGATATTATCAAGATTTTAACTGACATATTTTATCCAAGAAACTCTGTGAATGCCCTAGTTAGCGCTTATCAATGGTTCCGTTTTGTATGAAACGTGTAGAATTAAGTACTAAATTTTAATAAAGAGGTGAATACAATTAGAAACTAAAGTTGGTACAAAACAACATATTTTGCAAATGAAATTTCAAAAATAAGAGCCACATAATAAGAGCACCCATGCATCATGCATGCACTAGAAAGGTAAATCTCATAGACTCCAAAAAAACCAACTGTCTGGGAATCCTCCTTTGTTCCCGTTACAAGGTTGAAGTTGCGCACTTCGAACCACAATATCCATGGAACACAAGAGGTTCACTATGCACTTTTGTAAATCTCATAGACTCCAAAAAAACCAGCTGTCTGGGAATCCTCCTTTGTTCCCGTTAGAAGGTTGAAGTTGCGCACTTCGAACCGCAATATCCTTGAAACACAAAGGTCCTAGTGCACTTTAAATAAGAATGATGTTGAGTCACGCTGTCTGAATGTGTTTTGGAAGTTCTTTTATTACCACCATCCATACCTTCAAAATGACACCACGACTTTGTGAGATAGAATGGAAAAAATTCACTTTGTGGGGATACAACCACCTTCATAAATAGTGGGTGTGGTAATGTGCGTTTGTGACTTTGTTTGATTGTTGGACAACAGAATAAACAATCTATTTATAAGGAGAATGCATACATCCGTTTTATGTAAAACGTAGTATGTGTTGTCAAATATATATGTGTTTGTCAATAATATACATTGGTATACTTTACTTTTTATATAAGACGTAGGTTTTATTGTCCGACTAATATTAAAAGATTCTCTGCACCACCTAGATAAGAGCACCCACTACACTGTGCTATAATATTTGTTATGAATTGCACATGCTCCGTATTATATAAAATGGGAAGTTTTCGTATAGTGTGGGATAATGGCGTAGCATTTTTATAAAGTTGGTCTAATTCTCATATACTTTTATACATTAAAATTATTTAATTATAATAAAATTGGAAAAACCAATCACCGTTTGTGTAAGACTTGGATAAAATGGCAATAATAATTATATGTATATTTTCACTTTATAAAACGCATGTGACCTCTACTTTGCCCTGTGACTTTCACTGTAGAGACTGTGAGCTGTGGTTGACAATCATTTACATACTTATTTTCGTGATGTTCTCTCAATATCTGTATGTTGTCGGCCACTTTCAAGTTTTTCCTCACAAAGACTTGGCGTTTTACATAAAACGTCCGTTTTATTATCTGACTAATCTTTAAAGATTCTCAGCACCACCTAGATAAGAGCACCCACTACAAGTTATGTATATGTGGGGTACTTTAAAGATAATTCAAATTTGAAAGAATGTAATAGATTAACGTATGTAAAGAAAATGCATTTTTTCGTACAAATATTATAGATTGCAATAAACCAAAACTATAAAATTGAATCGAGCAGGTTTTTATCAACCCTCTTATACGCGTTCCTTCATTCCTCTAACCTATCTTTACTCTTTGCCCATACATAGACGAACCGTATGTTTGCTCTCCACCATTCCATCAGGTACATTCAACCAGTTGCTTTTGACTTGTACAACAATTGGTTGAAGTAGATTGATTTGCGTCTTGAATTGATGTTGTGTCATGCTATCTGTATACAACAAATTATTTTATTATTAATTTTTTCTAACAATGACTTTGGCTTATAGAAATGCTTAACAGTTTGTTATTAGGGGCTTGAAGTAGTGCCATTAAAAACTACATCAGTGTGCTACTGTATTTATAGACAATTTGTCATATGTTGTGCCACCTAGAAAAATCCGACAACAAAACGCCACGTTTTAGGTGAAATGTAGAGTATGGATTGCTGTCTATGCCATTTGAGCTACATTCATATACAATTTCATTCATATCAAATATCGAAATTCCAATATTATTATAACTAAACATCATGAATACAATACAAAATCAATTTTTGATCGATCAACCAATGGAAAAGTAAAACAACTATACTATGCAAATCCTACATAGTATAAATCGATCAATGTATAAAAATAAAATAATAAAGGAAATCGAAATCCACAATTTGGGCTTTCTTTTTCCACTTTTGTAATTTCCTCTTGATGTTGAGTCACTCTATCTGATATTTATAAAACTTTGCGCCTAGTCGAGGTGAATGTATAATTGTAACTATTGCGGTATGCTTATGTGTAGGGATTTTCCCTTCCATTTTTTGTGGAAGAAAGATTTTTCCATGGCAACGTAAAACATCATACTCGTCTTTTTATAGTCAACATTTCCATGAGCATGTGCTGGTAAAGCAGCGTTTTATATAAAATGCCTAAGATTATCTAAAACTCTCCGTTTGATATAAAACGTCCCATTTTTTATCTACTGCGACAGCTAGAAAACATTGTAACACATTGAAATATACAACATCGTTTGTGCCAGATGAAAAACTTTCACAAAAACGCCACGTTTTAGGTGAAATGTAGAGTATGGATTGCTGTCTATGCCATTTGAGCTACATTCATATACAATTTCATTCATATCAAATATCGAATTTCCAATATTATTATAACTAAACATCATGAATACAATACAAAATCAATTTTTGATCGATCAACCAATGGAAAAGTAAAACAACTATACTATGCAAATCCTACATAGTATAAATCGATCAATGTATAAAAATAAAATAATAAAGGAAATCGAAATCCACAATTTGGGGTCTGATTTTCCACTTTTGTAATTTCCTCTTGATGTTGAGTCACTCTATCTGATATTTATAAAACTTTGCGCCTAGTCGAGGTGAATGTATAATTGTAACTATTGCGGTATGCTTATGTGTAGGGATTTTCCCTTCCATTTTTTGTGGAAGAAAGATTTTTCCATGGCAACGTAAAACATCATACTCGTCTTTTTATAGTCAACATTTCCATGAGCATGTGCTGGTAAAGCAGCGTTTTATATAAAATGCCTAAGATTATCTAAAACTCTCCGTTTGATATAAAACGTCCCATTTTTTATCTACTGCGACAGCTAGAAAACATTGTAACACATTGAAATATACAACATCGTTTGTGCCAGATGAAAAACTTTCACAAAAACGCCACGTTTTAGGTGAAATGTAGAGTATGGATTGCTGTCTATGCCATTTGAGCTACATTCATATACAATTTCATTCATATCAAATATCGAAATTCCAATATTATTATAACTAAACATCATGAATACAATACAAAATCAATTTTTGATCGATCAACCAATGGAAAAGTAAAACAACTATACTATGCAAATCCTACATAGTATAAATCGATCAATGTATAAAAATAAAATAATAAAGGAAATCGAAATCCACAATTTGGGCTTTCTTTTTCCACTTTTGTAATCTTCTCTTGATGTTGAGTCACCCTATCCGATATTTTAAAAAACACATTACATAATTAAAAACGCATTACATAATTAAAAACACATTACATAATTAAAAACGCATTACATATATAAAAACACATTACATAATTAAAAACGCATTACATATTTAAAAACACATTACATAATTAAAAACGCATTACATATTTAAAAACACATTACATAATTAAAAACGCATTACATATTTAAAAACACATTACATAATTAAAAACGCATTACATATTTAAAAACACATTACATAATTAAAAACGCATTACATATTTAAAAACACATTACATAATTAAAAACGCATTACATATTTAAAAACACATTACATAATTAAAAACGCATTACATATTTAAAAACACATTACATAATTAAAAACGCATTACATATTTAAAAACACATTACATAATTAAAAACGCATTACATATTTAAAAACACATTACATAATTAAAAACGCATTACATATTTAAAAACACATTACATAATTAAAAACGCATTACATATTTAAAAACACATTACATAATTAAAAACGCATTACATATTTAAAAACACATTACATAATTAAAAACGCATTACATATTTAAAAACACATTACATAATTAAAAACGCATTACATATTTAAAAACACATTACATAATTAAAAACGCATTACATATTTAAAAACACATTACATAATTAAAAACGCATTACATATTTAAAAACACATTACATAATTAAAAACGCATTACATATTTAAAAACACATTACATAATTAAAAACGCATTACATATTTAAAAACACATTACATAATTAAAAACGCATTACATATTTAAAAACACATTACATAATTAAAAACGCATTACATATTTAAAAACACATTACATAATTAAAAACGCATTACATATTTAAAAACACATTACATAATTAAAAACGCATTACATATTTAAAAACACATTACATAATTAAAAACGCATTACATATTTAAAAACACATTACATAATTAAAAACGCATTACATATTTAAAAACACATTACATAATTAAAAACGCATTACATATTTAAAAACACATTACATAATTAAAAACGCATTACATATTTAAAAACACATTACATAATTAAAAACGCATTACATATTTAAAAACACATTACATAATTAAAAACGCATTACATAATTAAAAACACATTACATAATTAAAAACGCATTACATATATAAAAACACATTACATAATTAATAAACGCAATGAATTACTTAAAAAAACATAACATAACTACTCACGACGACCCTCTATTGACATACTTCCTATGCCGTGATGAGCGTTTCGGTCGAGCCACCACTGGTCATGTTTCGGGCATTTGACTTCGTCGACGGTTTTGTCTTCACCGCAATTATCATGGTACGATTCGGCCCAAGTGAATTGTTCTCCCAACGTGTGACCGGCATCAGAAACATCCTCCTGCAGAAAATGGGAATACTGGCCTTCATGCTTTGAAATCTCATGGTTTGGCGCATGTATTTCCTTTATCATTACCTCGTAACGTCGCCTTTTCTCCCGTAAACATCTCATAACCCCATATATTTTTGTTTGAAGGAGGTTGTCTTCTTTGATATCAGCCATGATTAGTGACCTCATCTCATCGACAGTCATGCAAGGTTGGTGAACAATGTTAGATGACAACGCCATTTGAAATTGAAGAGTGAAATGGAATTGTGAATTGAATTTGGGAGCCCCTAGAATCGTGTTTATATAGTGAAATCAATGTTACCCGTTTAGGGGCTAAAGTTTTAATTTAATTTAACTCACTTGCTATTTGAACGTTGGAGGGACTAGTTCTGTAAATAAATTAGAAATACCCCATTTGGAGGAACGTCATTTACCTTAGCTATATATATTGTCTTCTTCATCAAACATTCCTTACCGAAATAACAAACATTTATATCGTCCAAATGGCTTCTTCATCAAATATCACTATCCCAAAACCACCGTTGACTGTCAATCAAGTGAAGGACTGTATGATGGCCGATATCCTAGACCACGTAATGTTTCAAGAGGAACTCACGGTGGTTATGCAAAAGCTAATTGCGAAAAAGAAATGGTGTCGAGAACAATTTTTATTTTACAAGCAAGAGAATGTTCTCCTCTTGAGTTGCAATATACAGATTATTTGCAGGGGAAGATCGACAACATCGAAATTGCAATTGAACAGCTTGACAGTGCGGTTTTCACATTGAACAACTTGAACAAATCGGCACAGTGACAATATCAGATGGTTTAATAAGTTTGTAATGTCTTTTAATTTCTAAGTAGTTTTTGATGTGTTCTCTTTTGAATTAGTAATGTCTTTTAATTTCTAGTCGTTAGACTTTTTAAAAAAAAAATAAAACGGTACTTTTAGGAATTTCCTTATTTCTGTGTGTGTTTTATTTAGTTTTTGTTAAATACTGGGTGATCGAAAGTCCTTCGTATAGTCATTTGAAGAATCCCCGTTTTGTATAAAATGCACCTAATGTCTGCCATAACATCTATCCAATAACTTTTCACCCACTATGTTGGCCCATTTATTGGGAGGAGACCCAAATCCTACGTTTTATATAAAACGTACCTAGTAAACGACAAACGAGCTTTGATAAATGGCTTAATATGGATATTCCTTTTCACTTTGATCCCGCCGATCTCATTCAGTTTGTGAACAACATGAATAAATCTAAGGTTACTAAGGATATTGTCATTACAATCATATTTACCATTTGGTGGGAGCTTTGGAAAGTTAGGAATGATGTTGTATTTAATCAATCTACGAGAAGGAACAACGTACTAGTTGAAACCATAATCAGTCTCTCCTACTTTTGGTTCCGTTATAGACGCAAGAAGACTACAATTGGATGGGACGTTTGGATCAACAATCCTTTACTTGCTTTTTAAGCTCGTGGTTAGTTTGATTGTAATTCTCAATAGTCTTTAGGTAGTTTCTTTTCTTGTATACTAGATTTTGTACTCTTGTATCTTGACCTCTAGTATTTTGCTAGTAGGTTTTTTATATAAAATATATTTCTGCCGTTCAAAAAAAAAACATGCATATTTTATCTGATAAAGTGTATCCATCCTTGGAACTGTTTGAATGTCAGTCTACCACCCACTTACTTGTGTACAAAACGCCACGTTATAACGAAAACATTTTACGTAAACGACAAATGCGCTAATACACATCAAGATTTTATCTGATACAGTATATGAATGCATGTGAATGTCAGCGTGCCACCTACTAACTTGTGTACAAAAACGCTGCATTTTATACAAAACGACTGAAACTTTAGAATTATTTGCTATAATGTTTCTGTTTTATTTGCTATCCGTTTTGAAGGTTTTAAATTTTAAAATTTCGTATATATATGAAAATGATTATAAATGATTGTTTACATCTACATCCAAAAAGATTTTACATACCAAAATACACCATGAAACTACAGAGTCTAAAAAAAATAAATACAAAAGGTGTTGCCGAGATAGTCACGGTATGAAGTGGCATCAACGACATTGACTTGCTACAAATATCATCAGGGTACACGATACACGCCAAAATCTGCAGAGTAAAAAAAATAAATAAATAGAAAAAAAAAAAAAAAAAAAAAAAAAAAAAAAAAAAAAAAAAAAAAAAAAAAAAAAAAAAAAAAAAAAAAAAAAAAAAAAAAAAAAAAAAAAAAAAAAAAAAAAAAAAAAAAAAAAAAAAAAAAAAAAAAAAAAAAAAAAAAAAAAAAAAAAAAAAAAAAAAAAAAAAAAAAAAAAAAAAAAAAAAAAAAAAAAAAAAAAAAAAAAAAAAAAAAAAAAAAAAAAAAAAAAAAAAAAAAAAAAAAAAAAAAAAAAAAAAAAAAAAAAAAAAAAAAAAAAAAAAAAAAAAAAAAAAAAAAAAAAAAAAAAAAAAAAAAAAAAAAAAAAAAAAAAAAAAAAAAAAAAAAAAAAAAAAAAAAAAAAAAAAAAAAAAAAAAAAAAAAAAAAAAAAAAAAAAAAAAAAAAAAAAAAAAAAAAAAAAAAAAAAAAAAAAAAAAAAGAATGAAAACGCTACTAACTAAAATGTTGTCTGTAAAAGACAAATTCGAGTATACACATGCAGGTTTTATATGATACAGTATATCAATGCATGTGATTGTCAGTCTGCCACACACTAAGTTATGTACAGAGACGGTCTGTTTAATATAAAACGACCCAAACTTTCTATTTATTTGCTATAGTGTTTCTGTTTTTATTGATAGAATACTGTCATACTGTCATTTACGTTACAAGTTGAAAAGTATTTGCTATATATTTTTTTACGTTACAATTTTCGTACATATATGACAAATAATATACTATGACTATTAACTAATACGGGAAATATATGAAAATGATTATAAATAATTGGTTACATCTACATCCAAAAATACTTTTCATATCAAAAATGCAAAAAACCATTATACGTATAATGGAAAAAAGACATGTGATTCAGCCCGAACATCAAGAAGAGGTATGTTCCATCTCGGTGTATGCACACCTTCTTTGATACAAAGACAACAGTATTACCTAAAACACAAGATAATAAAAACCACATAAATCTACCCGTTTATTTACATCCTAATCATTTTTGTATATAGAAAAGGCAAGGTATTATAAACGTTAATGGTAAACGACAAATATAGGGACACCATTTGTGGATATTATCTGACAGAACATCTATCCAATCACTGTTTCACCCATTTTCTTGGAGGTAATGATTTTTCCACGTTTTAGATATAACGTAGGTTTTAAACGACAAAACTGATGAGAATCATGCAGATCTTATCCGACACATTATATCCATGCATGCAACTGTGTGAGTGTCATTCTGTCACCCACTAACTTGTGTACATAAAACGCTCCGTTTTAACTAAAACGTTGTCTGTAAAAGACAAATTCGAGTATACACATGCAGGTTTTATATGATACAGTATATCAATGCATGTGATTGTCAGTCTGCCACACACTAAGTTATGTACAGAGACGGTCTGTTTAATATAAAACGACCCAAACTTTCTATTTATTTGCTATAGTGTTTCTGTTTTTATTGATAGAATACTGTCATATACGTTACAATTTTCGTACATATATGACAAATAATATACTATGACTATTAACTAATACGGGAAATATATGAAAATGATTATAAATAATTGGTTACATCTACATCCAAAAATACTTTTCATATCAAAAATGCAAAAAACCATTATACGTATAATGGAAAAAAGACATGTGATTCAGCCCGAACATCAAGAAGAGGTATGTTCCATCTCGGTGTATGCACACCTCTTTGATACAAAGACAACAGTACTACTTACGTATGTTTATTAGTAGTAAACTATTGTCATCTTCGTTATCGTCTTCGTTACCGATATATTGGAGCTTGTGCATTCATTGTCTTCGATTGCGGGCAAAATATCAGGGTATAAAAATGATGTTGAGTCATGCTGTCCGAATACAACGCTACTTTTGGAATTGGATGGGGGGATATGAAGATAATGTGTTTTTTTCCCATTTTGGGTGGATACAACTTTTGGCACTGGAAATTTTATAATTAGAAGGTATGTACTTATAGTCATGATATAAACCCCATTTTATATTAGACGCCAGTTAGATAATGGGAGGACAACAGAATGCTACGTTTTAGATAAAACGTAGCTTTTAAACGACAAAACTGATGAGAATCATGCAGATCTTATCCGACACATTATATCCATGCATGCAACTGTGTGAGTGTCAGTCTGTCACCCACTAACTTGTGTACATAAAACGCTCCGTTTGAACTAAAACGTTACTATTTTCAAAACTATTTTTTGTATTTGGATTTAAAAAAATGTATTATTTTTTGGGAGGACATCCACTATCCTGGTCACTTTATTCAGGGTGATGGAAGGGCCACGTTTTACGTAAAACGTTAATGGTAAACGACAAATATAGGGACACCATTTGTGGATATTATCTGACAGAACATCTATCCAATCACTGTTTCACCCATTTTCTTGGAGGTAATGATTTTTCCACGTTTTAGATATAACGTAGGTTTTAAACGACAAAACTGATGAGAATCATGCAGATCTTAAACGACACATTATATCCATGCATGCAACTGTGTGAGTGTCAGTCTGTCACCCACTAACTTGTGTACATAAAACGCTCCGTTTGAACTAAAACGTTACTATTTTCAAAACTATTTTTTGTATTTGGATTTAAAAAAATGTATTTTCTTTGGGAGGACATCCACTATCCTGGTCACTTTATTCAGGGTGATGGCATTGAGGAGTGGTTATGGTAGTGAGTGGTGGGACGACTCACTTGCACACCGCCGCCGACACCTAACCACCCACGCGTGGATTGATTTGAGTGGTGGGAGCACGCTATTTTGACCATTCTAATCTAACTTTTTTTTTCTTTCTTTTTTGCAGATTTTCTTTATATATATATACTACACACAAACATACTACACACATAATTCAAACGCACACACACAATCAAGACACAAACACACACACACACACTTTCTAAAATGGCAAACAACCAAAATATGACTCTTTGGGATGCTAAAAATGCGATACAACCAAAATACAGACACCGATCTGCCGTAAACAACGTCATTCAGAGCATATCTGAGAACAAGGCGGCTTACCAAGCCGAAATCGACCGAATTGAAGCTCCCAATCGGGTTCGTACCGCTGCCGTAAATGAGTATGTTGTATATCTTCGACAGAAGATCGATTGGCTGAGTCAAGTTATTTTCCAGCTTACCACCGCCTCTACGACGTTGACAGCCACGCTAGACCACGGGGTATTCTGGCAAGGCAGTGTCGGTGGTGGTCGGTATGTAGATTATCATACTGACCCGGGGGAGGAGTACGTATCTCCTCAACCCGGAAACGCTGCCGAGTCTCCTGAACCGTATCGGTACATTCATCGCAACGACGGCGACAGTACTGTGGACTCGGACTATTCCGAGTGTTAGTATTATGTAATGTTTTTATTATGTTTTTTTTAGTATTATGTAACGGGTTTTTTTATGTTTTTTTTAGTATTATGTAAGTTTTTTTATGTTTTTTTTAGTATTATGTAAGGTATTTTAATGGTTTTAGTGAATTGGTTGGAAGTGGGTGGTGAGTGAGTGATGAGTGTACCTGTGACAACCATCAAAAATTCATGTCAAACTTTTTAACTTAATTAGGATTGATTAAATTAGAAAAAGGTATGTTAAGGTAAGCAAAGAAATAACTCAATGAAATAGATAAAGTTTTCAGTTTAGTTATATTACTAACATGACGTCTTGAATGCTGTCCTGCTTAAGATTATAAATCACCCTATCAGCATGCTTAAACATTGATGACAAACGATTAACCAAAATGATTATGACCTCCAAAATTAATGGTCTTGAAATTTTACCAAGCAACTAGTAAGCTTGAAATAAATGTAACCTACATTTAGCTACACAATAAACCACATATAAGAAGTGATAAAACAAAAAGTCAAATATATATGACTTTCATTTTTGGGTTCCTAGCTTGTTGCAGTACAAAACAAAAATGATGTAATATGCTTTTTGAGAAAATTTACATACGTAAAGAAATGCATACACAAATTGATCACCCATATCCATATAATTAAATATACTGATTTTTGAAAAGTCATAAACTTATTTTGCTTCCCTGAATAGCCACGTCATGCTATACAAACCAAAACTCAAATTGATATCTTAAAAGGTACACGTGTCATGCTTGAAATAAGTGTACGTAACTTCATCTCCCACAACTTAGGGACCAAGAAACGGCCTGTCCACGTGTCTCTCGTTGGGAACACACTAAGCCAGCCAAATGAACTTGGAGACCAAGAAATCGATGCCTATAAATAGAATCTTCAAATGTTCATTTCAACTCACACCAAGTTAATTCTCCTCCTCCTTCTATATAATATAGCAATCTTTCTCATGGTTGAGAGAACTAGAAGAGAACCATTCACCACCTCCATTAACAACCACAAACAACCCTCTTATATCAACCTTAGTAGCTTGCAAACGTAACTTTTAAGGACTGTAGAAAGTTGTTGGGTTTCAAAGCTGCGAGGGCTGTTCGAACAGGTTATAAAGGAACAACAAACAAGGCGGTTGCTGATGGTGATATGGGTGGTCAAATGACGATCGAAGGGTGGTCTTGTTGTGGGTTCTTTGCTGCGTTTTGTTGGACTGTCTTGCTGCTGGTCTTTAAACAATGGCGAGGTTAACTTCTAGGTCGTTTCGAGTCCATTCTCAAATCTTTGCGAGTGTGTTTCGAGTTCGTTTTCTTTGGTCATAGGTTACTGTTTTGGAAGCGCCTATAACAAGATTCTCAAGATATTTCAAGCAAAACATAAGGAATTTACGGCTAAGGGTATTAGTGAACTTGCTAGAGTTATCACCTTGATCGTCTAATAACTTCAAAGTCTTCTTTGTTCTTGTTTAACATCACTCTCGTCAATACTAGGGTGAGTTCATAGTCCCACTTAAAATTCTTTTAAACTGTTTTGGGATGAGAATACATGTTTGGTCATTTTACAAACTATTTGTATTTCGTTATAAAAACAACATGTTTTATTACTCTAGTTTGATATAGTATATATTCTAAACTACGAGCTACATGAATTATTTGTTGAACTATTGTGGTTACTCTTATATTGGACACAAGTGAAAAATAGTTTGTATATGTCTATGTACACAATCGCTCATGAAATCCCCTTGGTGACTTGAGCCGTGAAACAAACGCGCGAATATTATGGATAGTACTATCGGGTTGACACCCCTGTCCGGGCTAGTCATGCTAGCTGGGGAAACGGGCATATAATATTTGAAACGATGGTGTTTTGAGCGAAACACTACTTAAGGGGTAACAATGGTTAAGGCATCGGCACTCAAGGCATAGCATACGAAACTACTACTAAACTATGTGTTACATTATCAGTGAAACCTTGTGGTCCACGGAAATCTCTAAAGGGAATCATGTGCTCGGTTTTTATGGAAAACATGTTGTGATATACTCTTTTTACAAATTATTTATACTCTTTTATGGACACAAGACAAACTATTTTACGTATTGCCTATGTATTATCTTTTAAGGATTGAAATCTTGGAAACATCATAGTGCGCAACACTATCAATTCAGAGTATCGTCACTATTTTTATCGAAAAAACAATGGGGGTCTTGTGGTCCACATATATATTTATCGAAAAACCTATGAACTCACCAACTTTATGTTGACGTATTTTAGTGTATTCTCAGGCAACTAATTACTCGGAGTATAAGTAGAAGAAGCATGCTTTTTGGGAGTCACATATGCATTCACTAAAGAACAGAGATTTTCAAGCGTTTTTGGATTAAACTAATCATGTTGTAGAACCTCTAGAATAAGTCTTGTACACTTCATGTAAGATCCTGGTTTTTATATCAATAATATTTCAAAACGTCTCATTTAGAGGTCGTTTGTTATAATTTGTGATTGTGATCTCAAGAAGTCACCCCCCGTTTGGGCCCACCTTGTGCGGGGTGTGACAGTACCAGATGCCAACACCCTTAGAGGACTCGCATAAGCCACGTTTTAGGTAAAACGTTAATGGTAAAGGACAAATATAGGGACAGCATTTGTGGATATTATCTGACAGAACATCTATCCAATCAATGTTTCACCCATTTTCTTGGAGGTAATGATTTTGCAACGTTTTAGATAAAACGTAGGTTTTAAACGACATAACTGATGAAAATCATGCAGATCTTAAACGACACATTATATCCATGCATGCAACTGTGTGAGTGTCAGTCTGTCACCCACTAACTTGTGTACATAAAACGCACCGTTTGAACTAAAATGTTGCTATTTTCAAAACTATTTTTTGTATTTAGATTTTAAAAAATGTTTTATTTTTTTGGGAGGACATCCACTATCCTGGTCACTTTATTCAGGGTGATGGAAGGGCCACGTTTTACGTAAAACGTTAATGGTAAACGACAAATATAGGGACAACATTTGTGGATATTATCTGAGAGAACATTATTTGAACCAATATTTTTTTGCTATTCGGAGGGCTCGCATAAGCCACGTTTTAGGTAAAACGTTACTTGTTAACCACAAATGCATTGACAAACAAATTTATTTGAACCAATATTTAATTGCTATTTACTTTATATAATATTCTTCTTTCATAATAATAATTTACAAACAAATTTTTTTTATTTTCACAATAAATTTTTCATACATATATGAAAATGACTATAAATATTTTTTATTTATTTTTTCTTTATTTATTTTTATTTGTTTAATTAACCTTGTGAATTGTATTGATATTCAAATATGTACAATAAGATCAAAAGAACTTGGACAAACCCAAGCCTCATACAGACATATCTACACTTATACTATAACAACCATACAGAAACAAACCTCAAACTATGTATTCTCCCCTGAATACAAGCAGAATGAAGAATACAACATCTCAAGACAAACACAAACTCAAAGTATGCTAGAAGAGGACCAAGTAGCTTCATCTTTCATAGCTCACTATTCCAATTCGCATGTATACTTCTAGTTTAGAAGAATCAACCACCACCAAACCATCATTCAGCGACAAGACTGTAATTATCCCATTTCATCTTCCACTGAGCACCAACAATGTTCACATTATTAGCCTTCCTAACTCTGATGGACAGAAGTTTACTTCTGACACTATCCTTAATGACATTGCAAATAGCCTCCTCACTTCTTTCCTTTTTTTGGAAAATTCTAAGATTTCTTTCTTGCCTAAGAAAATATACAGTAGCAGCAAGCATGAGTTTATTAACCACAATACCAATGTTATTCCTCCCTTTAAGTCCTCCAATTTCCTGTACAATTTTCAACAAAGAACTTTGTGCTGTCATGCTCCACTGAAGACTCCTTAATCTATTCCAGATACCTTCAGTATATTTGCATTTGAAGAATAAGTGTTCATGACTTTCATTTCCAGAATTGCAGAGTACACATTGCATACAGTTATTATGCTTCCACTTTGCAATTCTATCATGTGTCATCAACTTCTCTTGCACTGCAAGCCAAAGAATAAAGGCATGTCTTGGATTAAATTGCTTAAACCAAACCACATCCTTCCAATCAACTTTAGGCCAATTGGTTCTCAAATCCTGCCAAGCTTGTTTAGTTGAAAACTCCATTTGCTGACTACTTCTTGTAATCCAAACAATTTTATCTTCCTTTCCCATCTGCAGAACAGGAGGTTTGATCTCCTTCAAAAAGTGAAATCTTTCCTCCCAATCCTCAGGCCACATCCACTTTCCATCATTAACCATAGATACTATTTTAGCACCAGCATCCATTCTGGCCTCACAAAGAATTCTTTTAGTAATGACATTACTTAGAGGGCCTTCATGACACCATTTATCATACCAAACAGAGATATTTTTTCCATCTCCAATCTTATACATCACATTATGCTTCACCATGTCTCTTATGCTCAACATACTTTTCCAACCCCAACTGTCATATTTATCTTCAACCACCTCCCAAATGCTTATATTCTTTAGTTTGACTAAATTTACCCATTTTGCCCAAAGGGAACTTTTATTCTCCAAGATTTTCCAAAATTGTCTTACAAGCAGTACCTCATTCCAATTCCTCATCTCCTTAATACCTAACCCTCCCTATTCCTTGGGTCTACAAACAACTTTCCAAGCTACTCTAGCTTTCCCCATAGCAGAACCACCGCATTCCATAAAAATCCTTTCAATAACTTCTCAATATCCTTAATAACACTACAGGGCAACATATATACAGAGGCCCAATAAAGTTGCATGGAAGATAGCACAGAAGCAATCAATTGAATTCTCCCAGCATAGGACAGCATTTTGTTTTTCCAACACTCAATTTTGGATTTAATTCTGTCAATTAACACCTTGCAATCTGCTACCCCTAGTTTCTTGGCAAGCAGGGGAACCCCTAGATATCTAACAGGGAGTTTACCACATTTGAAAGGTAACACTTGAAGCAAATCATTTTTCTCCTCCTCTTTTATACTTCCAAAGAAAATTACACTTTTCCCTAGATTAGGATTCAGTCCAGATATCTTAGCAAACTCTTCCAATGTTTTCTTAACCACCTTAACAGACCCCACATTCCCTTTGCAGAAGACCAACAAGTCATCAGCAAAACACATATGTGAGAGTTTAAGATCCTTACACCCAAAGTGGTACCCGTATTCACTAGATTCCTGGATATTCTTACACATAAGGAGGTTGAAAACCTCCATAACCAAAGTAAAGAGATAAGGTGAGATGGGATCTCATTGCCTAAGTCCTCTGCCACCTTTAATCAACGTATCAACTTAATCAACTTTAATCAACGTATCAACTTATCAACTTTAATCAACTATCAACTTATCATCTTATCAACTTATCAACTTTGATCAACTTTAATCAACGTATCAACTTATCAACTTATCATCTTATCAACTTATCAACTTTAATCAACTTATCAACTTATCAACTTTGATCAACTTTAATCAACGTATCAACTTATCAACTTATCATCTTATCAACTTATCAACTTTGATCAACTTTAATCAACGTATCAACTTATCAACTTATCATCTTATCAACTTATCAACTTTGATCAACTTTAATCAATGTATCAACTTATCAACTTTGAGCAACTTTAATCAACGTAAGCAACTTAATCAACTTATCAACTTATCATCTTATCAACTTATCAACTTTGATCAACTTTAATCAACGTATCAACTTATCAACTTGTCAACTTATCATCTTATCAACTTATCAACTTTGATCAACTTTAATCAATGTATCAACTTATCAACTTTATCAACTTTAATCAACTATCAACTTATCAACTTATCAACTTATCATCTTATCAACTTATCAACTTTGATCAACTTTAATCAACGTATCAACTTATCAACATGTCAACTTATCATCTTATCAACTTATCAACTTTGATCAACTTTAATCAACGTATCAACTTATCAACATATCAACTTATCAACTTATCAACTTTAATCAACTTTAATCAACGTATCAACTTATCAACTTTGATCAACTTTATCAATCTATCAACTTATCAACTTTGATCAACTTTAATCAACGTATCAACTTATCAACTGTAAGCAACTTTAATCAACTTATCAACTTATCATCTTATCAACTTATCAACTTTGATCAACTTTAATCAACGTATCAACTTATCAACGTGTCAACTTATCATCTTATCAACTTATCAACTTTGATCAACTTTATCAACGTATCAACTTATCAACTTTGAGCAACTTAATCAACTTATCAACTTATCAACTTATCATCTTATCAACTTATCAACTTTGATCAACTTTAATCAACGTATCAACTTATCAACTTGTCAACTTATCATCTTATCAACTTATCAACTTTAATCAACTTTAATCAACGTATCAACTTATCAATGTGTCAACTTATCATCTTATCAACTTATCAACTTATCAACTTTAATCAACGTATCAACTTATCAACTTTGATCAACTTTAATCAACGTATCAACTTATCAACTTTGATCAACTTTAATCAACGTATCAACTTATCAACTTTGATCAACTTTATCAACGTATCAACTTATCAACTTTGTCAACTTATCATCTTATCAAGTTATCAACTTTGATCAACTTTAATCAACTTATCAACTTATCATCTTATCAACTTATCAACTTTGATCAACTTTAATCAACGTATCAACTTATCAACTTATCATCTTATCAACTTATCAACTTTAATCAACTTTAAGCAACGTATCAACTTATCAACTTTGATCAACTTTAATCAACGTATCAACTTATCAACTTTGATCAACTTTAATCAACGTATCAACTTATCAACTTTGATCAACTTTAATCAACGTATCAACTTATCAACTTTGATCAACTTTAATCAACGTATCAACTTATCAACTTTGATCAACTTTAATCAACGTATCAACTTATCAACTTTGATCAACTTTAATCAACGTATCAACTTATCAACTTTGATCAACTTTATCAATCTATCAACTTATCAACTTTGATCAACTTTAATCAACTTAATCAACTTATCAACTTATCATCTTATCTACTTATCAACTTTGATCAACTTTAATCAATGTATCAACTTATCAACTTATCAACTTATCATCTTATCTACTTATCAACTTTGATCAACTTTAATCAATGTATCAACTTATCAACTTTGTCAACTTAATCAACTTATCAACTTATCATCTTATCAACTTATCAACTTTGATCAACTTTAATCAACGTATCAACTTATCAACATGTCAACTTATCATCTTATCAACTTATCAACTTATCAACTTTGATCAACTTTAATCAACGTATCAACTTATCAACTTATCATCTTATCAACTTATCAACTTTGATCAACTTTAATCAACGTATCAACTTATCATCTTATTATCTTATCAACTTATCAACTTAATCAACTTATCATCTTATCAACTTATCAACTTTGATCAACTTTAATCAACGTATCAACTTATCAACATGTCAACTTATCATCTTATCAACTTATCAACTTTGATCAACTTTAATCAAAGTATCAACTTATCAACATGTCAACTTATCATCTTATCAACTTATCAACTTTGATCAACTTTAATCAACGTATCAACTTATCAACATGTCAACTTATCATCTTATCAACTTATCAACTTTGATCAACTTTAATCAACGTATCAACTTATCAACATGTCAACTTATCAATCTTATCAACTTATCAACTTATCAACTTTGATCAACTTTAATCAACGTATCAACTTATCAACTTATCATCTTATCAACTTATCAACTTTGATCAACTTTAATCAACGTATCAACTTATCAACTTATCATCTTATCAACTTATCAACTTTAATCAACTTATCAACTTATCATCTTATCAACTTATCAACTTTGATCAACTTTAATCAACTTATCAACATGTCAACTTATCATCTTATCAACTTATCAACTTTGATCAACTTTAATCAACGTATCAACTTATCAACTTATCAACTTATCATCTTATCAACTTATCAACTTTGATCAACTTTAATCAACGTATCAACTTGTCAACTTATCATCTTATCAACTTATCAACTTTAATCAACTTATCAACTTATCAACTGTCAACTTATCATCTTATCAACTTATCAACTTTGATCAACTTTAATCAACGTATCAACTTATCAACATGTCAACTTATCATCTTATCAACTTATCAACTTATCATCTTATCAACTTATCAACTTTGATCAACTTTAATCAACGTATCAACTTATCAACATGTCAACTTATCATCTTATCAACTTATCAACTTTAATCAACTTATCAACTTTAATCAACTTTAATCAACTTATCAACATGTCAACTTATCATCTTATCAACTTATCAACTTTAATCAACTATCAACTTATCAACTTATCAACTTATCAACTTATCAACTTATCAACTTATCATCTTATCAACTTATCAACTTTGATCAACTTTAATCAACGTATCAACTTATCAACATGTCAACTTATCATCTTATCAACTTATCAACTTTTCAACTTATCATCTTATCAACTTATCAACTTTGATCAACTTTAATCAACGTATCAACTTATCAACTTATCAGTCAACTTATCATCTTATCAACTTATCAACTTTGATCAACTTTAATCAACGTATCAACTTATCAACTTATCATCTTATCAACTTATCAACTTTGATCAACTTTAATCAACGTATCAACTTATCAACATGTCAACTTATCATCTTATCAACTTATCAACTTTGATCAACTTTAATCAACGTATCAACTTATCAACTTTATCAACTTTAATCAACTTTAAGCATCCCGTTACGCTTTTAACATTGGTGGTTAGTCACTCCACCCGGAAATACTAGATCAACGACTATGCCGCAAGGAGCCACTCAAGCGACCACGTACGCACTAGCTTTTCAACTAGCACGGGTTAAGCTTAACACAACTTATGCTCGAGACTTCTTATCTTTATTAGCTTAGGCTACACTTTCACCTAAACTAATCACTTATCAACAACATCTTTACTTTGCTTTATATTAGCTTAGGCTACACTTTCACCTAAACTAATCACATATCAACATCTTTACTTTACTTTAACTTTAGGTATATTCATTACCTAATTAATTTCACATCTACTTCAACGTGTAATCTCATTAACGTGCACATCACATAACATTACTTCGTGTATCTAGTGAACTAGACATTTCATACTTAAGTGCACATATAAGCCATCACATATCAACATTTAGGCATATCAACGACTTGAATCAACAATACATATTATATTCATAGCAACATCAACGTAAGCATCATACTACACATGCATATAATTACTTCAACTTTAAACGTCATCACAACATAATTAACTACCTCAACATACATATGTTCCCATATAACCTCCCGCATAACCCGGATAACCCAACACACATAAGATAATCCGATTAAGAAGTTAATTAAAGAAAACTACTTTTGTTGCGCCTCCAGCGTGATAAAAGTCATGTATCTTACCTCAAAGAAGAGCACACCAATTGATAACTTAAGTTACCAAGCTTTTCCAAGTATTCCCGACTACCTAGAATCATAAAACGACCGTTAACGTGCTAAACAAACACCCAACATTGCTAGTCACGAGTTGTGACATGACCATTATGGTCCCATCTTGACCAAGCTAAACTAAACTTCAACTTTCCCAATCTGTCACTCAATCCCATCGGGACCAAATATGGTCCCGTCAGGACCACATGACCAAAACGCCTCCCTTTGCCTTCCCTGGACACCCATTGCGACATGACCAAAATGGTCTCGTCGGGACCACCTGCGGGATTTCACTATTTTGCATGTTTTTTACTCCGAAACGAATCCAAACACACCCAAGGTTAATCCCACAACTTATACACTTAAAATTGACCTTGTTTAAGGTTCAATTGATGACTTGATGCCACCAATTGATCCGGATTTCATCTTCATCAAATCTATGATCGCTTAATTACCCGAAAACGTTATTAATCGATTAAAACATCACAATTATTCAATCCCAACCCTCATGGTCTGAATTGATTGGACAAAATCTTACTAAATAACTCAATCAACAATCAAAGAATGATGTTATACCTGTAGGGATGATAAACGGATCCAAAACTAGAAGAAACCACCTCCGAATCACCCCGAAATTGCTCTAAACTTGAAGGAGGCTCTTAGGGTTTTGTGTGTGAAAGTTTCTAGGGTTAATAATCTGATTATATGGCATTAGGGTCGTGATATATCCCCTATATCTGCTGGAACAACTTTCTAAATCTTACATCTAGGCCCTCGTACTTTCTTATAAACTTAACTGCTCGTTTAACGCATACGGGAACACTTAACGACTCTTATATCTTATCGGGAACACTAAATGACTTCATTAATCATTATCAACTTTATTTTCATTACTTTTAATCACTTTAACACATATCGCACGTTAATCATTTAATTCACATAAGCACATACAAAACACTTAGTAACTAACGGTCTCTGACGACAAGTTAACGGTCAACGTCAAAAAGTTTTGGGATGTTACAATTCTCCCCTCCTTAATAGGATTCTGTCCTCAGAATCATTTTCACGATATCAACACCTCCATTTCTCTTCTCACTACTTTCCACATACGTATAAGTCAACATTTAACCACATTTTCCACCAATTTCTTCCCTCATCACCCTTCATTTCATGTCTTTCATTAGTCAATATGAATACCATTAAATGAACACGCCCGCATCATGATATATTTACAATTATGTTCCGGACCATAATTCTAACTATATCATTTCTCACACGTGTACCTTTAACTATACTCACACATCATAATGTCCAACATTTCCTTCACAATCCATCATGACAATAATATACTAACTCATCATCACGCTCGTCCTCCACAGTAATCATCTGATATGCACGAGCTTCGGCTTTTTTTTTTAGTGTCATCCTTATTCGCATCATCTTTCCTTTGGGGACAATAAGCAATCAAATACCCCGTCTCACCACACTTGTAACATCGAATCTTATTCTTGCAACTAGAAGCAACATGTCCCTTCTTGCCACACCTATCACATCTTTTAGTTTTCTCCGAACATGGTCCACTATGATGAGCTCTACAAACTGAACACCATTGTCTCGCTTTACATGATCTTCGCCCTCATTAGTCGAACCATTCTTAAACTTCTCTCCCGAATCTGACGACTCATCTGACCTTCTCTTGAATCCACTATTCTTGTCATCAACAGTCTTCACAACTACCTTCTCGAACTTATAATCATCATCCAACTTCTTTGATTCCTTAATAGCACCCGCAAGAGTAGTATGTTGTCTACAAATACCCCGATAACTAGCCGAAATACCATCTACATATGCAGCAACCAAAACATCGACCATCCAACATTCTATCAACCTCTTACTCCAATCTTGAACTTCCTTGTTCTTCCTTTTAAACTCAAACTTTGTTTCGTCAACTTTTACAAACGTCATCACAACATAATTAACTACCTCAACATACATATGTTCCCATATAACCTCCCGCATAACCCGGATAACCCAACACACATAAGATAATCCGATTAAGAAGTTAATTAAAGAAAACTACTTTTGTTGCGCCTCCAGCGTGATAAAAGTCATGTATCTTACCTCAAAGAAGAGCACACCAATTGATAACTTAAGTTACCAAGCTTTTCCAAGTATTCCCGACTACCTAGAATCATAAAACGACCGTTAACGTGCTAAACAAACACCCAACATTGCTAGTCACGAGTTGTGACATGACCATTATGGTCCCATCTTGACCAAGCTAAACTAAACTTCAACTTTCCCAATCTGTCACTCAATCCCATCGGGACCAAATATGGTCCCGTCAGGACCACATGACCAAAATGGTCTCGTCGGGACCACCTGCGGGATTTCACTATTTTGCATGTTTTTTACTCCGAAACGAATCCAAACACACCCAAGGTTAATCCCACAACTTATACACTTAAAATTGACCTTGTTTAAGGTTCAATTGATGACTTGATGCCACCAATTGATCCGGATTTCATCTTCATCAAATCTATGATCGCTTAATTACCCGAAAACGTTATTAATCGATTAAAACATCACAATTATTCAATCCCAACCCTCATGGTCTGAATTGATTGGACAAAATCTTACTAAATAACTCAATCAACAATCAAAGAATGATGTTATACCTGTAGGGATGATAAACGGATCCAAAACTAGAAGAAACCACCTCCGAATCACCCCGAAATTGCTCTAAACTTGAAGGAGGCTCTTAGGGTTTTGTGTGTGAAAGTTTCTAGGGTTAATAATCTGATTATATGGCATTAGGGTCGTGATATATCCCCTATATCTGCTGGAACAACTTTCTAAATCTTACATCTAGGCCCTCGTACTTTCTTATAAACTTAACTGCTCGTTTAACGCATACGGGAACACTTAACGACTCTTATATCTTATCGGGAACACTAAATGACTTCATTAATCATTATCAACTTTATTTTCATTACTTTTAATCACTTTAACACATATCGCACGTTAATCATTTAATTCACATAAGCACATACAAAACACTTAGTAACTAACGGTCTCTGACGACAAGTTAACGGTCAACGTCAAAAAGTTTTGGGATGTTACAATTCTCCCCTCCTTAATAGGATTCTGTCCTCAGAATCATTTTCACGATATCAACACCTCCATTTCTCTTCTCACTACTTTCCACATACGTATAAGTCAACATTTAACCACATTTTCCACCAATTTCTTCCCTCATCACCCTTCATTTCATGTCTTTCATTAGTCAATATGAATACCATTAAATGAACACGCCCGCATCATGATATATTTACAATTATGTTCCGGACCATAATTCTAACTATATCATTTCTCACACGTGTACCTTTAACTATACTCACACATCATAATGTCCAACATTTCCTTCACAATCCATCATGACAATAATATACTAACTCATCATCACGCTCGTCCTCCACAGTAATCATCTGAAATGCACGAGCTTCGGCTTTTTTTTTTAGTGTCATCCTTATTCGCATCATCTTTCCTTTGGGGACAATAAGCAATCAAATACCCCGTCTCACCACACTTGTAACATCGAATCTTATTCTTGCAACTAGAAGCAACATGTCCCTTCTTGCCACACCTATCACATCTTTTAGTTTTCTCCGAACATGGTCCACTATGATGAGCTCTACAAACTGAACACCATTGTCTCGCTTTACATGATCTTCGCCCTCATTAGTCGAACCATTCTTAAACTTCTCTCCCGAATCTGACGACTCATCTGACCTTCTCTTGAATCCACTATTCTTGTCATCAACAGTCTTCACAACTACCTTCTCGAACTTATAATCATCATCCAACTTCTTTGATTCCTTAATAGCACCCGCAAGAGTAGTATGTTGTCTACAAATACCCCGATAACTAGCCGAAATACCATCTACATATGCAGCAACCAAAACATCGACCATCCAACATTCTATCAACCTCTTACTCCAATCTTGAACTTCCTTGTTCTTCCTTTTAAACTCAAACTTTGTTTCGTCAACTTTTACAAACACTTTCTCAACTTGAACCACTACGACTTGCATCACATACATGACATTTCATACCTCTTATCCTTTATGGTCCTTGTCTCTAACCGGTGGGTTGGAGTCAATTCAGCGAATTCCATCTCACATGACACTTCAGCTTCAAGCCCAACTCTTATCATATATAACATACTAAGGCGTAATGGAAAAATTCATTGACGACACATCGCGCATAAATCACTTGTAAATATTTTTCAAATTCTGACCGGGAATTCACACATTACCTTAGGAGATCGTCTATCGTAGCAACAAGTACATTTATCGACGGAGGAAGTGAGAAAAGTGAAGGAATAAGGCAAACCGACATAATCTTACATAATAACAACAAAAACATATTAAGCCTTAATCCTACTCTCACACTCATCCCAGCCCGTCCTAAAGGCATTTCATCATAAAGGCTAAGCATACCTACTTAAGCCTAACTTGTCCTCTATCGGTTTAAGTCCAATTCCTATGGCATACCTATAGTCATTGGTTCACTTAAACCATTTCTCTGATACCAACATGTAACACCCATCATTTTAAAAATCTGGATTTCAAAAACTTTTGCCAAACGGCGTTTAAAATGTAGCGGAAATAGGATCACTTAAAAACTGCCCCAACCGAAACGGTTGGTACTTTCAATAAATGGTGTTACCAAGTGCATCATCAAAATGATATCAATGAAATCCAAGTCATGGCACCAACATAAATGTCATTCATCATTACATGTATCATAAATGTAAATAAAGTAGCCAAAACATAGGCTAAGGGAAGTCTACGCATTCAACAATCTATGCTAGTCTTCTTTATTGCATCTACCCCATCTCACGAGCTAAACCTTTCTCTAGCTCAAACCTGCTTATCCTGAAGGACACAACATTTTCATAAAAGCAAGTGTTAGCTAATAAATTAGCTAAGTAAGATACACACAATTTGATAAAACGTTCTTCATTTTACTTTCATAAAAGTTCTTCATATTTTACTTATTAAAAACATGATCACATTACACTTCATCCACTATTATCATAGATCAGCCCATACTTCCCTTTTCCCCACATTCCATCACATTTCATATCACATCAACGAGTACATACAACTTAATGAACATCTCTTAACATATCAACATATATCTTATATCATATACTTTCAACATAATCAACATCTCATATCATATCATCATATACTTTCAACATAATCAACATCTCATAACTTAGCATAACACACGTAAACATATCCCACGTATACATACTAACACAAGTAGAGTACATACTCCTAATTGTGCCTATCAACAATAAATCATACTTATAAGCAACTTAATCAACGTAAGCAACTTAATCAACTTATCAACTTATCATCTTATCAACTTATCAACTTATCAACTTATCATCTTATCAACTTATCAACTTATCAACTTATCAACTTATCATCTTATCAACTTATCAACTTTAATCAACTTTAAGCATCCCGTTACGCTTTTAACATTGGTGGTTAGTCACTCCACCCGGGAATACTAGATCAACAACTATGCCGCAAGAAAACACTCAAGCGACCACTTATTGTATCCCATCATGCTTTTAACATTGGTGGTTAGTCACTCCACCCGGAAATACTAGATCAACGACTATGCCGCAAGGAGCCACTCAAGCGACCACGTACGCACTAGCTTTTCAACTAGCACGGGTTAAGCTTAATATAACTTATGCTCGAGACTTCATATCTTTATTAGCTTAGGCTACACTTTCACCTAAACTAATCACTTATCAACAACATCTTTACTTTGCTTTATATTAGCTTAGGCTACACTTTCACCTAAACTAATCACATATCAACATCTTTACTTTACTTTAACTTTAGGTATATTCATTACCTAATTAATTTCACATCTACTTCAACGTGTAATCTCATTAACGTGCACATAACATAACATTACTTCGTGTATCTAGTGAACTAGACATTTCATACTTAAGTGCACATATCAACATTTAGGCATATCAACGACTTAAATCAACAATACATATTATATTCATAGCAACATCAACGTAAGCATCATACTACACATGCATATAATTACTTCAACTTTAAACGTCATCACAACATAATTAACTACCTCAACATACATATGTTCCCATATAACCTCCCGCATAACCCGGATAACCCAACACACATAAGATAATCCGATTAAGAAGTTAATTAAAGAAAACTACTTTTGTTGCGCCTCCAGCATGACAAAAGTCATGTATCTTACCTCAAAGAAGAGCACACCAATTGATAACTTAAGTTACCAAGCTTTTCCAAGTATTCCCGACTACCTAGAATCATAAAACGACCGTTAACGTGCTAAACAAACACCCAACATTGCTAGTCACGAGTTGTGACATGACCATTATGGTCCCATCTTGACCAAGCTAAACTAAACTTCAACTTTCCCAATCTGTCACTCAATCCCATCGGGACCAAATATGGTCCCGTCAGGACCACATGACCAAAACGCCTCCCTTTGCCTTCCCTGGACACCCATTGCGACATGACCAAAATGGTCTCGTCGGGACCACCTGCGGGATTTCACTATTTTGCATGTTTTTCACTCCAAAACGAATCCAAACACACCCAAGGTTAATCCCACGACTTATACACTTAAAATTGACCTTGTTTAAGGTTCAATTGATGACTTGATGCCACCAATTGATCCGGATTTCATCTTCATCAAATCTATGATCGCTTAATTACCCGAAAACGTTATTAATCGATTAAAACATCACAATTGTTCAATCCCAACCCTCATGGTCTGAATTGATTGGACAAAATCTTACTAAATAACTCAATCAACAATCAAAGAATGATGTTATACCTGTAGGGATGATAAACGGATCCAAAACTAGAAGAAACCACCTCCGAATCACCCCGAAATTGCTCTAAACTTGAAGGAGGCTCTTAAGGTTTTGTGTGTGAAAGTTTCTAGGGTTAATAATCTGATTATATGGCATTAGGGTCGTGATATATCCCCTATATCTGCTGGAACAACTTTCTAAATCTTACATCTAGGCCCTCGTACTTCCTTATAACTCGTTTCGTCACTTAACTGCTCGTTTAACGCATACGGGAACACTTAACGACTCTTATATCTTATTGGGAACACTAAATGACTTCATTAATCATTATCAACTTTATTTTCATTACTTTTAATCACTTTAACACATATCGCACGTTAATCATTTAATTCACATAAGCACATACAAAACACTTAGTAACTAACGGTCTCTAACGACAAGTTAACGGTCAACGTCAAAAAGTTTTGGGATGTTACATGTCTCCTTCTTTCAACCACTGTATATTAACTTTCTGTTGCAACAGCATCATCTCATCATTAGTAGCTTTCATATACTCATTCAAAGAATCACTAACCTTCCTTCTTACATGCTCATCATGTTGGTTATAATTCATATCTTTCTGATTTTTTACCAACTCCTCCTTTGCAGTCTTAACTCTATCAAATAAATTTCCTTTCTGCCAACTTAACTTCTTAAGAGGTTTCTTCAATCTCTTTAAATTCTTAACCAATTTGTACATATGACAGCCTTGAATTCCATCGTCCCACTCTTCTTTCACCAAATCTAAGAACTCCTTTTTTTCAGTAATAAAATTTGAGAATCTAAATGTACTATTCTTCTTAGGAAATCCATCTTTGATAGTCATAACTGCAGGACTATGATCAGAGACTGAATAAGGCAAAAATACCCCATAAGCTATATGAAAACTGCTTAAAAAAGCATCATTAATCATAATCCTATCCAACTTCTTAAGAACAGTACACTGCTTATTCTTCAAAGACTTTGTCCATGTGAAATTAAATCCACTACTATTAATATCCTCAACTTCAATCTTATTAATAATATCAACAAATTCCTGCATGTCTGGAGTTCTACAAGATCCCCCAAAAGACTGCTCAGCTACATCTTTAATGACATTAAAATCACCTAAGAGTACCCAAGCTTGCTTATTCACAAACTGGCGTTGTTTCTCCAACTCTCTCCACAATTCTCTTCTTTCATAACCACTATTACTAGCATATACTATACTGCAGAAAAATCTATCTTTTTTAGGAACAGTCTCAACAACACAAAAAACTGACTGCTTAGATTTATCAATTACCATCATCCTAACCACATTTGAATTCCAACCTAATACTATCCTGCAACTAGAAGGACTATGTTGAACATTGGAAGTCCATTCCTAATTTTTAAAGATTTTATTCCCCACCTTATTAACTGTATTTACCTTATGATGAGTTTCAATAAAAGCACAACATTGCACTTTCTCATCCTGGATAAGTTTAATTGCTTCATTCTGCTTGAGAGATGTATTCAAACCTCTTATATTCCAAACCATCATTCTGAAATCCATTCGAATTAATTAAGAATTTGAGAATCACCCCCAATCATCTCATCAGCCACTAAATCATTAGCAGCATCATTTCCATCATCAATAATATCATTCTCTATATCATTTCTTTCCCTACCCCGGACTGCCTCCTTCCATTTATCATTAAAGTACTGATGCATATGTTTTGACCAGTCCTTTGATTCTTCATCAGTAGGTTTCTTACCATTCTTAACAAACCATTCCATTTTTAAAGATTTTATTCCCCACCTTATTAACTGTATTTACCTTATGATGAGTTTCAATAAAAGCACAACATTGCACTTTCTCATCCTGGATAAGTTTAATTGCTTCATTCTGCTTGAGAGATGTATTCAAACCTCTTATATTCCAAACCATCATTCTGAAATCCATTCGAATTAATTAAGAATTTGAGAATCACCCCCAATCATCTCATCAGCCACTAAATCATTAGCAGCATCATTTCCATCATCAATAATATCATTCTCTATATCATTTCTTTCCCTACCCCGGACTGCCTCCTTCAATTTATCATTAAAGTACTGATGCATATGTTTTGACCAGTCCTTTGATTCTTCATCAGTAGGTTTCTTACCATTCTTAACAAACCATTCCACTTTAATTTTTCCAAAAAAATCCAACTCCCCATTCATAATGTTCTCTACTTGCTCAGAACCTAAGACATCATACTTATTAGCAGTATTAACACCCTTATCTGTATTAACACTCATTGCAGGATTATTGACCCCCTTAGTAGGAGATCCAAATATGTCCTCCTTACTTGCTTGAGGTGCCATTTTCCTGTTGGAATCATTAGTTTTTTCCTTATTAATCTTTCCCCCATACTGCTTCTGCACATATCTTGTTTTTTGACCATATCTCTTATTCTTGATCCACCCAAAGTCCTCTTGAACTCTCCCCTGTTCCTCAGAACCAGAATTAACCTCTTCTTTATCTTTTACATCCTTGTTCATTATATTCTTGTGACATTTCTCCTCATTATGCCCAAACACATTACAATGCTTACATATAATTGGTTTCCAAGCATACTCAACAGATACAAATTTAGTCCTTTTAATGCTCTTTTTAGCATCTTTATAAACCACTTCAATCTTATCCAACACTCTTTTGCCTGCCTCTATTTCAATTAAAACTCTTGCAAATCCAACTCTTCCAGTCCCAGAGTGACACATAGATGCAGGCATCCTATCCATCATTAGAGGCTTTCCAAGTCTGCTAGCCAGAGTACTAATACCCCTCAAACTCCAAGCTTCCAAAGGAACATTACTGAGTTTTACCCAGATAGGCAGCCTATTAGGTTCAGTTTTCTCAATATTCACATCAGGATTCCATTCTTGAACTACTAATGGCTTCCCGTTCACCATCCATGGGCTCTGCTCAACAACATAGTTCATACCCTCCCTATTTTTGAACTTAAAATACCAAATATCATTATTATCCTTCAATGTTTCTCCCAACCCAAATTTTCCCCACATGCTTCTCAGATTATATCTCATTTCATTCATAGGCATATTACATCCCAAAAAGAAACCACAAGCAGTTAGTTTCCATTTCTCACATCCTTTCATAACCAATTCTTCTTCAAAAATAACAACCTCCTCACCTTTATCATTCGCCTCAATAGGTACATAGAACAAGTTTTTCTCAATCTCACTACTTTTATTTTTAACAATATTAACAAAGGAGACATTCAGAGACTTATTCATACTAGAATTAGCAATAATATCTTCAATAACAATATTATAATCAGTATTAGGGATACCAAAGCTACTTATAGATGGAGCTACCTCATTCACCTTATCTAGACCAGCCATTGCCTCTCCTTCTTCCATGCTTTTTTCTAAATCCTTGTTTGTATCCCCATTGTTGCCATTCTCAACCTCCAATTCATTATTCTCCTTCAACACTCTGACGTCATCTTCCTCCTTATTACAATTATCTTCATTAATAGTTTTATTTTGGTTATTATTCTTATTATTCAGCACATAATCACCTAAATTTATAGGTGTTCTAGTATTTCTACCAGAGGATCTTTTTTTAGGCGTTTTTGCGAAAAAAACCCAAATTCTAGGGTTTTAGATACAGCAGAAAATCGCAAAATTACTCCGATAGGGTTGTGCGGAATGTGAAATAGAATGAAAATACATGAAGAATGATGTAATTTGATGTTAATTGATGAAGAAATGGAGGATTTTAATGGTGGAAAACGGTTATAGATTTAAAAATGGTTTACGCGCCAAAATCGCCAAACGGAGAGAGAGAGAGAGAGAGAGAGAGAGAGAGAGAGAGAGAGAGAGAGAGAGAGATGATTTTCTGATTCTCTGCACAATAATGACTATAAATATTGGTTGCATCTACAGTTGAGGTCTCATGCGTATTCTAGCGTAGGTGCCGTTTTACATTAAACGGTGACTATATATACATTATACACCATGAAACTACACCCACCAACTACAGTTGCTATTTCTTTGATTGACTAATAGTGGGGAAAAAGAACGTATTTTTTCTTTTAGCCCCACGTATTCGGACATAGCAAAGAGATTTTCCACGTAGCCGTTTGACCCGACACGTGTGCATCAAGTAAAATGGCTGTCGTATTGTTGATGTTGAGTCACGCCATCCGAATGCATGATTATTTGTTGAATGATTTTACAAAGCAAAGAGTGTGTGGGGGATACGCAAATACGATGTAGTAAAGCCATATTATGGTGGCACAATGAATTGCAATGGGAAGTTCATAAACTCTATCCATGTATTTATAGCCTTATAGGGACAGTTATCCCTGCGTTTTATCCAATACGTGGAAATTAAAAATTGTAATATGGTTTTAATATTTTTATTAAATAAAGATAATACGTTACATAATAACGGAATAAATAGTCTACATATTGAAAGACGACTAAATAAAATTACTAACGAAAACCATCTTCAGCTAGCAATTGCCAATATTGCGCATAGTCGATTTTTTTATCAATCAACTTTAGCAATTTATCAAGTTCAGAAGTTATTTCATCGATGGTTGGTAATGTAGACCCGAGATATTCAACATGCATTTCTTCACTTGGGATGATTTTGCTACCCCTTTTGTTAATTTGTTTGATTTTTTTCTCGTACTCAAGCTTCTTTTGTTTCAGCAGAATTTTACAATCATTAACTTTGTGGTAAAGTTCATACCCGTCTTCCATATCTTCTTTACATTGTGCTTTCAATGCATGAAATGTTATCATAGGTGGTGATGATGGGCCAGATGACGATGAGTCAGCCATACTGTGTGTTTTATTAAAAATAGCGATATCGGGTTTGTTCCTTGCAAAAAATATTTATTTCCTAGCATAGCCTTTATATATGTAGAAAAATGGAGGGACTAGTTGTGTAATGTGTGTTAAAATGAAATTTTAAAAATTACTTTTACGTTTTACATAAAATGGAGAGTTTTGTACCACATATAGTGGGTTAAAGTTTTACCACTTGAAGGATATAGTTTGGTAGTGAAAAATATTCTTTTCGTAGATGTAACACCCGTCGTTTAAAAATAGCGTTTTTAGTCCTGGAATGAAATTGGCAACATATCCCTGTCATACAGTATAAAGTACAGTCTCAATTTCGTACACCCGTGGGGTCAAATTCGTACTCTTGTCACATAACCCCAGGCAATTATTATAGTCTCAATTTTGGAAGCGCTTTAAATAAAAAGGCGAACGTATAATCAAAAAATCATAAATATCGAGTTTAAGAGTGATAATATCCATCTATATTATCTGCGTGTAAGAATTAACTAACGCTACGTTTTACATAAAACGTAGCGTTTGTGGTCCTGCCATGAATATGGCCGACATGTCTCAGTCGTACAGTGAATGCCACAGGCTACAGTTGGGGTCAATGGCTTACTCTAGTCAAAAAGTGGCTGCCAATTATTATAGCATGTGTTTTAGGTAAAACGGAGAGTGTATAATAAAAAGATAAAAAATGATCCAATTATATTAAAATAAAAAAAAAGTATAGCAAATTTTACACGGACATTTATAACGTTTACAATCCATCGGACAGTTTTATGTTTCACGTTTTTTATAAAACGCACCGTTTTATACTCCTGCCATTAAAGTGGCTGAAATGTCACAGTCGTACAGTGAAAGTCACAGGCTACAGTTAAGGTCCCATGCGTATTCTAGCGTAGAATACGCCACGTTTTATGTAAAACGGTGACTTTGTTTTTTTAATATAAATACCCACTGTATTCTTCATTCGAACAATGACACCAAACCACACTTTCAGACGCTATGAAACTCACTGTATTCCCTCAAACTGATGTTGTGTCACGCTATCTGAATACGTGGGGGTTGCGAATCTCATGGTACCCTAACAGTGTTCAGATATCATGACTCACATCACTTTGAAAGCTTTTACAGTTTAATCGAAATCCAAACAACATAAAAATGTATTCATATAACGTGACTCAATATCATTATGTTTTGGAGTTCAATTCATAGCCGGGGACGTAAATGTAACATAAGGGAGCGTGGAAGAAGTACTGTGGCAAAGAATTTGAACTTCACCTTTTTTAATTTTATTAGTTTGATTGTATTCTTTCAAATTGATGTTTGTACACGATATATGGGTAGTTTTAAATAGCTCAATATAATATTTTTGTATCTACGATTCGTCAAGATGTATAACTCATAATGTTATAACAAATTTGCATGTAAAGAAGAAACTTATACATATAGCCACAATGACTTGACTCCTGAATGTCATTTTGGGCAGACAGAATCTTTATCCCAATCCTTGGAAAAACCCAAAACGCCAAGTTTTATATAAAACGGACATCTTAGTATGTTAGCAGACCATTTGATACGTTTGAAATATTATACCATATCATTCGTTACGTATACTAAGTATTTTTGAATATGCTACGTTTTGAATATAACGGTGCGTATTACACAGGGACCTAATGACGACCGCAACATACCACTAGCGGCTGAAAGTTATTCGGATCAAGGAGTCCCAGAAACACCGCCGGAATATTATGCTAGGCAAAATCGGAATTCTACTTCAGAGCCGGACTATGAGTCTGAGGGAGTAGCTGACACCCCGCCAGAGCATATACACGGGTCGAATCAGTCACGGTCGAGTGATAATGATCCTGATTTTCAAACACCTGAGGGTCCATCTTCCTATAATCCGGACAACACACATCGTGAAGACCCCATACGTGCGTCTCAAGGCTTGTATCAAACCAACCAGGTAGTGAAGTTGTTAATTTTTTCAACGTATGCGGTTATAATATTTTTGTATCTACGATCGTCAAGATGTATAACTCATAATGTTATAACAAATTTGCATGTAAAGAAGAAACTTATACATATAGCCACAATGACTTGACTCCTGAATGTCATTTTGGGCAGACAGAATCTTTATCCCAATCCTTGGAAAAACCCAAAACGCCAAGTTTTATATAAAACGTGGAACTTTAGTATACCAAGTGTACATATATATGATGACCTGGTAGTCTGACAGGCTCATGCACTTCTAAAGACACTCCAAAATGTTTCTTTCTATAGGTTGGTACACCATTTAAAAAAACATAATTTGTTACACTTCACCAAACACATGTCGTGGTTGTACGAACATTCATTTGGAGAGGAGGACCCATGGCCGCCTAATATTAACCAGGCAAGCAACTTTTTACATATTTCTAGATAGTCGACCATAACTTCGAACAAGATAATGTTGGTCACGTATGACATAAAACGTGGCATATTTTTTTGGTCGGCGTTATGATCTAACAGTTTAGTGTACAATATTACCAACATATATTAACGTAATTGTAAATGCACAAACCAATTTATATCAGGGAGTTATAGATAATACCATACAAAATTAAGCTTATTATAAAAGTATAATATACTAATACCTACCGTTTTATATAAAACAGGACATCTTAGTATGTTAGCAGACCATTTGATACGTTTGAAATATTACACCATATCATTCGTTACGTATACTAAGTATTTTTGAATATGCTACGTTTTGAATATAACGGTGCGTATTACACAGGGACCTAATGACGACCGCAACATACCACTAGCGGCTGAAAGTTATTCGGATCAAGGAGTCCCAGAAACACCGCCGGAATATTATGCTAGGCAAAATCGGAATTCTACTTCAGAGCCGGACTATGAGTCTGAGGGAGTAGCTGACACCCCGCCAGAGCATATACACGGGTCGAATCAGTCACGGTCGAGTGATAATGATCCTGATTTTCAAACACCTGAGGGTCCATCTTCCTATAATCCGGACAACACACATCGTGAAGACCCCATACGTGCGTCTCAAGGCTTGTATCAAACCAACCAGGTAGTGAAGTTGTTAATTTTTTAAACGTATGCGTATTATAATATTTTTTGCCAACCTATGAATCGTTATTATTTTTAACAGGGTTTTGAGACTCAGGAAGAGTTGGTTAATTGGGCCACCCAAGTAGGTTTAGCGAACGGGTACGTTCTCGTGACACGGCGTTCATCTAAAGGTCGAAGTGACAGGGTCATAAGGGTAGAGATCGCATGCACCCAGGGAGGCAATCACAAAAGCAGCGCCACAAAAAGACGTGGCGGTACCCAAAAAAAAAAATTGTCCGTTCCTTCTGGTAGGCCTATATAATGCATGTGACGGGGTATGGCGACTGGAGGTCAGAGACGATACACATGATCATGACCCGGCAAGGTTTATGGAGGCCCACGCATTTGCGAGGAGGATGACCCCGGATCAAGTGAATACGGTGGGGACCTTACACGAACATGGTCTCGAACCACGTCAAATATTGTCAGCCGTGCGGAAATTGTTTCCAGGATCTTATGCCGTTAAGAAAGACATAAACAACACCACTGATAAGATCAAACATGGGAACAAAATAGGTGATACCCCTATGCAGGTGTTGGAGAATGTACTTCGATCGAAGGAGTACGTATACTACACCCGAGAGGACCCCGAAACAGAAGAGTTGGACATGTTGTTCTTTGTTCATCCCAAGTCGTACGAAATGTGGCGTGCATTCCCCCATGTGCTTTTGATCGACGCAACTTACAAGACCAACAAGTATAGGTTCCCTCTTGTACAAGTAGTTGGACTGACGTCAACCGGCAAGTCGATATCCGTTGCACACGCGTTTGTACAAAAGGAACGATGGGACAACTACAAATGGGTACTTGAGAGGCTTCGAGATATGCTGAATAGTTGCATGGAACCGCGCGTAATCGTTACTGATAGGGATCTTGCTTTAATGAACGCGGTCAGTGACGCATTTCCCAATGCAAGCAAGTGTCTATGTAGGTGGCACATTTCCGAGAATATAGCCAAATATCACAAAAAATCTTTTAAAGGGGATAACTGGGCTAGATTCGAACACTACTGGAAAACCCTATGTGATTCGACCACAGAGACGTATACGACTACAACGTGGGTGTGCTTAGGAACTTTCTTCACCAACTCGATCGAAATCGTAAGTCATATACATGCTTAATATTGAAGTTTATATACATCCTAATATATAATAAATAGTCATGCTTTTATATTATCTACCAGCTTAGTGTTTATATTATATTTGAATATATTATTTTTTTTATTTCTCATTTCAGGTGTTTGGGATTATGTGTATGACAATTGGTTAGGACTGTATAGAAACATGTTTGTATCCGCATGGACAGACCAACATTTAAACTTCAACCAACGGACCACCAACCGAGTGGAAAGCCAGCATGCAAACCTTAAAAAATTCCTTAAGAACGCAAACAACTCGTTGGAAAGGGTCGTCGATCTTTATCGAAAGGTGTCACTTACTGCTCTCGACCTTATGGAAAAGGAGAGCAAGCATATACAGAAGCTGCAGGAGAATAACAAGAGCTGTAGTTGCCAACTTTACACAAGTTGTGGGTTACCATGCGCATGTCGGCTTGAACAAATGATGATTCAAGGTAACAAGAATAATTTTACCATATTTCGCTTATTTTGTAGTGTATGCATAAAATGACAGTATCCATCCTTCCACGGGGACGACAATAAAAATCGAAAATGTTGACATTTTTTGGCAGAAGTTTGATTTTGCCCCTTCATTCGATGTGCAAGAAGATACTGACTATGTGCAACAATTGGGGGCGGCCACCCAGGAAATTCTTTCAGAAAAATCACCAGCAGTGAAAAAAAGCATGGTATCTAAGGTCATGTCAGCGATATTCCCATCAAAATCAACAAGGAAACTGATTGATCAAATAATCGAACTATGGCTCAACCGAAGGTGTGAGTTGGGTTTTGGGTGTTTGTTGGCGATTCCCTTCCGGTCAGAGGGCCGTAGGCCGCTTTACGCCTATGATTGTTTATTCCCAGCCGTCAAGGAGGCCGAGGGTTTGTTTACGGAGGTCGGATATATTAGTGATTAGGGTTTTTAGTATGTCGAATGGTGGTGAATGAATGAATTGCCGTGTGGCATCTCCTCTTTATATAGAGGGTAAAAGCCTTGGAGAGAAATATAGGGATTTAGGGTAAATCTCTTCCTCTTTCGTGATATATTCTAAGTAAGGAAGATATGTCTAGGACTCTTGGGCCGTGTCCTAGTTTATAGGAACGTCTGATTTTGTTTCCTTATTGGGAGGTCGGATAAGCATGGAGTAGATTCATGCGTATCCGTTTATTATTATTTATGGTTATCTTTGAGAGCTCCGAAATCACGGAGGTATACTTCGTAGCTTCGGCTACGGATAAGTCTGCTTGGTACAATGTATTAGTACCTTCGCTGCTTACGAAGGGTCCTTCGTATCCAGGATGCTATACGGAGGTAAAGCTCCGTATATGGTATATCATCAAGCCCCCCAGTCTGATGGGAGAGTCTATCTGTAGAGTATCGCATTAGACTTCAAAAACGATGCTCGCTTCTCAGGTCATCCTTTCGGAGATCCCTCAGAAACAACATGTGTTAAATCAGACCGGCTATCGTCAGATACTTATCCCATAATTTGTATTTGGACGGTTGGGATTTGACTAACAATTTTAGCCTAAATACTCTCAATATATATATCTTCTTTTATTCTGTATTAAAAATATAAAGTTTTTTACCTTTCTTAGAGGCGATATCTTCTTCAGCGGTTCTCCTGTAGTTCTTTCTTCCTCTCGCCATCGTTCCTTTGTTTAGGTATGTGCTTCCAATCTTGATTTATTCTTCAGATCCTCTTCTCATATCATGAGGTTAATAGGGATGTATTTGAGTTTTACAACTTAAAACCCTAGTATTGTCTTTGACCAATGGGGGTCTTTAGATCCAGGTTTCTCTGTTATCAACCCTATCTTTGTGTCTTGTTGCGTGACTCTGTAATCCTTAGTTGATGTTGCCCCGCTCTCCTTCCCCTTTCTATTATTATTTTTGTGGAATGGGGTAGCGATGACTTGTTTGCTATATTTCTCTTTTTTTGTCAACTCCCCTTCTAATATTCTTAGGATTTTGCCCGTTGTGTGCCGTCCGTTTTTCCCCTGTTTCTTTTTTTGTGCATCACCTGTTGTTCTTCCTCTTGCAGTAATGGCATTCAAACAGATGATCAATAGGCAATCATCCCTTGCTCACCTTATCGTGAAAGCTACTCCGTCTGTTGCGGCTTCAAGTTCAGATACTCCTGCCGGGGGATCCGGTGTTCAGGCTACTGACCGTGCGGGGTTGGAGGCGATTTGTCAAGCGAGTGAGACCATCATCCATGGTAATAACCTGGTTATTAATTATGTGGTTGAGGTATCTGACTGCCCTTCTAGCGATGCCAACTGTGATCCTACTGTTGATGATCAGGGCACCGTTGCTGGCCGCCTCAGAAGCAGAAAAAAGACTTCCGCGAGGGGGCCAGGTGTGCCTTCTTCTAGAAAGAGGGCAAAACGGTCCGAGGACCCAAAGGATACTCTTGGTACGTGATTACTTTGCATTCATGTGCTTCAAATATTTCAGTCTTCTTATTTATGTGTGTTTTTGTAGGGTTCAACCCTTTCGTGCAGGCTCCTGACGGTCATTCATGTCACCGCAGCATTGAATCTCTTGCCCCTTCCGGATGGATATCGGATTTGATGGTTATGGATGTGTCCAGGCTTTCTGAATTGTTTAATCAGTCTTCTTTTTGTGCTTCCGTAATTGGAAATGTATTGGATTCGAGGTTGCGTGAGCTTTCAGAGGATGGTGGTCCCTCATCTGAGCAATTTGACAAGCTCAAGTCGGAGAAGCTGTCGCTGGAGTTTAAGGTGTCCGAGCTGGAAGTTAAGTTGGATAGTTTGACTGCAGAGCTTGAGTCTGTTCGTGGCGACATTCGGGCTAAAGAGGATGGAATCAGTTTGTTGAAGGAAGAGTTATCTGCCAAGGATGCTTTGTTGGGACATGATCGTTCTGCTTTTATGGATCTGAAGGAGAGGTACAGGCGACTTGTTGTTGATGTGATTCCTCATGTTTGCAAGTCTTTCTTGAACGGTCCTGAAGTTGGTAAGAGGATCTCGAATTTGTGTAATGCGAATAGGGTAGATGCTGAGTCAGAGTTGATCCGTGTTCTTGCTGCGGAAGGTCGCATAACTCTTAATGGTTCCGAGCTTGTGAAAGATACTACGGGTCCGTTGAACAAAGCCATGAGTGAGCTGGAAAATATGCACTCTCTATACCTTCGCGCTCTCTCGTCAGATCCTGATGCCTCCCCTATCCAACTGATGCAAATTCCTAATGCATAGATTCTCTTGCTGTTTGGATTTTTCTCTTTACTTTGTGGTGGTTTCAACGTACGGTATCTTTGAAAAACCCGCTATTTGGTAGGATTTCTTCGGCAGTCGCCTTATGACGTTATTGTCTTATGGCAGTCGCCTTATGACATGGTTATTGTTTGTCTCATGACAATCGCCTTATGACGTTGTTGTCTTATGGCAGTCGCCTTATGACGTTATTGTCTTATGGCAGTCGCCTTATGACGTTATTGTCTTATGGCAGTCGCCTTATGACGTTATTGTCTTATGGCAGTCGCCTTATGACGTTATTGTCTTATGGCAGTCGCCTTATGACGTTATTGTCTTATGGCAGTCGCCTTATGACGTTATTGTCTTATGGCAGTCGCCTTATGACGTTATTGTCTTATGGCAGTCGCCTTATGACGTTATTGTCTTATGGCAGTCGCCTTATGACGTTATTGTCTTATGGCAGTCGCCTTATGACGTTATTGTCTTATGGCAGTCGCCTTATGACGTTATTGTCTTATGGCAGTCGCCTTATGACGTTATTGTCTTATGGCAGTCGCCTTATGACGTTATTGTCTTATGGCAGTCGCCTTATGACGTTATTGTCTTATGGCAGTCGCCTTATGACGTTATTGTCTTAGGACAGTCGCCTTATGACGTTATTGTCTCATGGAAGTCGTCTTATGATGTTTGCTTTTATGGATCTGAAGGAGAGGTACAGGCGACTTGTTGTTGATGTGATTCCTCATGTTTGCAAGTCTTTCTTGAACGGTCCTGAAGTTGGTAAGAGGATCTCGAAATATTTGATTCCTTATGTGGTATTGTACGGAAGTAGAGCTTCGTAAAGAGTATGCTGCTTTCCTCTATTTTTTCTTTTTTGCGGAGCAAGATGTTTCCTGGGTATAACTGTATCAGTCTTCCCATCTGGTAGTGCTACCACATTCCCTTCCTACGTTGGGATCCTTTGCAAGAGGTCGAATGGTTGGATTACTTGTAACTCATCCTTTTCCATTGTCTGTAACTTTCCTTTCGAGGGTCAGGTCGTCACTTCCCTCGTTTATAAGGTTTCCATCATGGTGGCTTCGTTCGTTATTCGATGGTCCTTTCCATATGGCGGGGGTTTGTGCTTGCGGAGGGTCTCTTGGTGTGTTCCCTGTTCCCGCTTTTAACGCTTCTTCATCTATCTTTCTTTCCAAGTGCTGCAGTTTCCCAGCAGTTATTGCGTCTTCTATGGCCTGTTGGAGGTTTCGACACAAATCTGTGTCATGCCCATAGTCTTTGTGGAATTCGCAGTATTTTCCCCGGTCCCTTTTTCGGGTTGTTAATCTGGGTGGGGCTGGGAACGTTTGCGCCGCTCGTTCCGTTGCGAGGATGTCCTTTGGTGATTTCGTTAATTTCAGCAGTATTATTTTTCTGCCTTCCCTTGCTTTACTTCCCCACCTCGAATTTTCGATAGGGACCTCGGTTCCGTTATCTGTCGAATCTCTTCTCCGTTTTCCCAGGGGGTGCTCAGTTCCGGTTATCCCTTTGACGTTGATCCAGGTATGAGCTTTAGTTGCTAATTCATCATATGTTTCTGGTAGGTTCGTGGTGAGATGTTCGACTAGTTCGACTGCTCGTAGCCCATGGATGAGTCCTGATATCCTCTGGCTCTCCGGCAGTCCACTTATCTCCTGGGTTTCGTATGTGTATCTGGCGATAAAATCACTAAGTGTTTCTTCGTTTTGTCGCTTTATATTGTGTGCTGACACATGTGTCTTCCGATGTTTTTTCTGTGTATTGAATTGTGATCTAAACTTGATTTTCAGGGTTTCAAAATTGTTTATCGAACCCACCGGCAGGCTATCAATCCATTCTCTTGCGTCGCTAACCAAGGAACAGGAGAAAGCATGGCAGGTGGTTGGCATGTCCCATTTCTGGATCATTGCTAATCCGATAAACTTGTTCAAAAAATCGTCTGGGTCCCCTTTACCATTATAGTACCCTAGGTTCTGGGGGTATTTCATGTTTTCTGGCATCTGGTGGTTCTGTATGTTACTAGTGAACGGACTGCTTGCATTTGCTAGGTGTGCCATGTTTCTGGATTTATATTCGGGAGATTCCGGTCATCGTCTCTTGTTTCCTTTAATCATGTCCTTTGTCCGGACTGACCCTGGGTTTGATTTCCTTGGTCAGGCCTATGTTCCGGAATCCCTGTTTGGGGGTTTCGTGCTTCAATTTTGCGGGAGTCCCCTTGTGCGTTTGGGGAGCTTCGTCCAGTGAAGACATTCTGCTCCCTCCCATCTTGAATTCCCCCTGCATTGTAGTCATGACGAATTATGGGTTCTGGTTCATACACCTGGCCCGTGTCCCTCAGGCGTCTGATTATTGTACACAGCACATCATAGTTTGCTTATACGTATGCATCGGTGATCTCCCTGTCTACCAGCGTTGGTCCTTGATTTCCAGATTGGCGTATTATTCCTGGCGTCTTTGCTTGCGACCCGTTCGCTGGAAGGGTAGCCGTGTGTGGTTATGATTTTTCCGAATTGAAGGAAGTATGGTCCGGTCCGTACCTGTTCTGTCTTTGAGTCCTTGTATGTGTGGGTTCGTCTAGGTTTTGTGATGGCAGCGTGGTCCCACCTTGATCTTGCCCCGGTGATCCCGCCATAGGTTTGTGTTGGCGTGGAGATTGGGGTATTGGCATGGCCCCAGTACGGTCTTGACCTTGCGTAGTCCTGGTATGGACCTATCCTGGTCTTGACCTCGTAGTCCTGGTACGGACCTATCCTGGTCTTGACCTCGTAGTCCTGGTACGGACCTATCCTGGTCTTGACCTCGTAGTCCTGGTACGGACCTATCCTGGTCTTGACCTCGTAGTCCTGGTACAGACCTATCCTGGTCTTGACCTCGTAGTCCTGGTACGGACCTATCCTGGTCTTGACCTCGTAGTCCTGGTACGGACCTATCCTGGTCTTGACCTCGTAGTCCTGGTACGGACCTATCTTGGTCTTGACCTCGTTTTCATCGGTCTTAACGTACTATGATCGGCCCATATGGACGCTCCATGTACCTCCCGGTCCGCTAGCGTTAATGCCTGGCTAGGGTTTCCCCGGTGATCTGATATTATTGGGGCTCTTGTCCAGTCCGTCTGCCCGGGAGATATCTCTGACGGCGCATGATCTTTCTTGGTTCATAGGGGTGGATCCTGGTTTCTGACGCTGTTTGTGCAATACTGTAAGGGTAGGTCTACACGGGCCCTGTCGACACAAGCATAGGTCGATCCGAACTTTGCCCTTATAAATCCTCTTTATCCCTTGTTATCGTGTTTCTGTCGTCGCGTATAATAGTTGGTAGATCAAAATTTGACACAGGCGTGTGGAAGGGATACTGTCCTTGGAGGTCCAGTCCTCCTAGTGGCACCTGAAGTCCCTCCGCATTCTGCGGATTCGACAGATGACTGGTATCTCTATCGGCCATGGTAGCTGATTATTCTGATCGCGGGTGGGTTCGAAAAAAAAGTGTGTGCGATGTTGCTTTGTTGTTTGTTTTTTTTTTAGGTCCCACGGATGGCGCCAATTTGATTGATCAAATAATCGCACTATGGCTCAACCGAAGGTGTGAGTGGGGTTTTGGGTGTTTGTTGGCGATTCCCTTCCGGTCAGAGGGCCGTAGGCCGCTTTACGCCTATGATTGTTTATTCCCAGCCGTCAAGGAGGCCGAGGGTTTGTTTACGGAGGTCGGATATATTAGTGATTAGGGTTTTTTATGTTGGTCCGGATAGCGCCAATTTGATTGATTAAATAATCGCACTATGGCTCAACCGAAGGTGTGAGTTGGGTTTTGGGTGTTTGTTGGCGATTCCCTTCCGGTCAGAGGGCCGTAGGCCGCTTTACGCCTATGATTGTTTATTCCCAGCCGTCAAGGAGGCTGAGGGTTTGTTTACGGAGGTCGGATATATTAGTGATTAGGGTTTTTAGTATGTCGAATGGTGGTGAATGAATGAATTGCCGTGTGGCATCTCCTCTTTATATAGAGGGTAAAAGCCTTGGAGAGGAAGATAGGGATTTAGGGTAAATCTCTTCCTCTTTCGTGATATGTTAGGACCAGTTTCGGTGAAACTGGCCAGTCTCCAGTTGCACCTGGAGACCAAGAAGATTTGTCCAGAAATATATTGAAGTCCAGTTGCATCGTACAATTAACACAACTGAAGACTTCCTCCAGATGAGAACTGACCAGTTGAAGAATCCTTCCAGTTGGAGTCGAAGACAACAAGTGGAAGATAGAGAATGACAATGGCAACGAAGCCCAGTTGACATTCTAGTCAGTTACAAACTGGAGACCGTTAGTGGAAAGCTCTTACAAAGCTTTACACTGATTACGAGGAATTGACTTTTATGCTTTATGTGCTTTTACCCGGATAATAAGATTTATCTTATTATTTAAATACAAAAAGGTACATAAAGCTGGTTGAATAAAGTTGCTTTATACTGCAACTTTACACTGCATTTTAAGGAATTAAATGCTATTCCTTAAATGCTCTCAACCATATTTGTACGGCCAAAGTTAACATCCCAATGTTAACTTTGCCTATAAATACAAGTCATTGCACAACCAAGAATAATACTTTTTGAGAAGTCACACACTTTGCAAACCTGCAATATTCTTGGTGAACTTGTGCAATATTCTCTCAATCGTAAAAAGGAACATTTCACAACTTTAAGTGTTTCGATTGTTTAGAGAAATTCCAAGTGTAGATCAATTGTAGTTCATAAGTTGTTAGGGTATTTACATACTTGTATTATCTTGGTTCCGCAACAACCTTGTAATTTATTTAAAGTTAATAAATAAATTACACTTGAAAATTACATATTGTCTCACCAATTTACTTTACAAGTATTTTGTATTATTGCATTGTTCTTTACTTATTGTTACTTAAATAAGTAATCTATCTAGAACTTGGTATATACTCCTGTAACTGGTCGTCTCCAGTTCAGTGCTTATATTGCAAAGTAACTCCACCATCGACATAGAGGTGTCTTCAGGTAGTACCATCTATTGAGTTGGGACTTACAAGTGGTATCAGAGCAGAAGGCTAATAAACTTGCCTAGATCTGCTTAGATGAACACTACTGAAGGTGGAGATGGTTCTGGTCAAGGTGAAAACCCTTTGAATACTAATACATCACCTTTTTCAAAATGTTAATACAAACCCTCCTCCTCCTACTGCCCCAAACCACGTCCATGTACATTATTCTAACACTCCTGTTCCAAAATTTGATGGAAATAGTGAGACCTTTGGTACATGGAAGGCTAGAATGCTTTTGCATTTTGGTGGGATAGAGAGGTATATGTTGAAAATCCTTAAGGATGGACCATATATACCCATGTCTCTTGGGGTAAGTCCTCTTCTAGATCCAACTGGAAGAAGAGGTTCAAGAGAAAAGCTCGAAGACCATTGGTCTGATGAGGATCGTAGACTTGTAGATCTGGACACCAGACTCAAGAACATGATCCTTGGAGCTGTTCCTGAAGATCTAATTCCAACACTTGTGTTGTTCCCCAGTGCCAAGTCAATGTGGGATAAATTAGTTATTCAGTTTGAAGGAGGTGATGACACTATTGTCACCAGAAAAGTTGCCTTGAACAAGAAGTATGAATCCTTCTTTGCTCTGCCCAATGAAAGTCTAACTGGTACATACACCAGATTTTCTAGCCTCATTAATCAGCTGAGAGGCTTGGGTGTAGAGAAGGATAAGGATATTCTTCTTGAGAAGTTTTGTTATATTCTTCCTTCCAAATGGGAAAATATGGTTCTTGTCTTAAGATAAGGTAAAACCCTGCACAGCCATACTCTTGCATCGCTCTATGGAGCCTTCAGATTCACTGAAGATAACAATGCTGCAAGACTGGTGGCTGAGCAGGATGCTATGAACCATGCCCAGAGTCCCAAGGTTGCTAGTGTAACTGAGCGACCTTGTACTGCTTTAATGTCTGCAGAGAGTGTCCAGGCACACTCAATGAAGGAGATGTTAAACAGTTTCTTGAACTCTGGCCTGACCACTGAAATCAGTGATGGTTGTGATGAAACTGACGATGATGATCTGGTAGCCATGATTGCTAAAACCTTTAACAGGTTTAAGCATAAATCTAAAAGATTTAATGGCCCAAACAATGCTTCCAGCTCCAGCTCTCTGGATAAAACCAATCTTACCTGCTATAAATGCGGTAAGAAAGGTCATTTTATGAAGGAATGCAGATCTAGTCAGATGAACTACCAAACTGGCCCCCCTGTCCCTAATTTCAATCGGCCTGATGATAGCTACAAAGCTAAATATAAGAAGCTTAAGGCCCAGATTGCCCTCCTGTCCATGGAAAAAGAAAAGGATCAGTGCATGATGGCACAAACTGAGGGAAAGTGGGAGTACTCTGATGACTCATCAGCTGATGAAGAAGAGGAAAGGGACATGTGTTTCATGGCCTTGGAAGATCAACAGCAGCATGTGGCAAAAGAAGATGTCATCACTGGAAGATGGGTGGACATCATTTTGAAAAAGGTATGTGATTATGACAATCAGGTGGATCCAGAACTGAAACTGGACCTTGCTGAATCATTAAGTGGTGATTTGGCTTTTGTGGAAACTGTTAGAGCAGATAGTGAAAGATATCTTGACACTATCTTAATAGAACTGAACAATGTTAAGCCACAACTTAATGATTTACAAAGTGTCCAGTTGGCTCTCAAGGAGTCAGTTTTAAAAATTGAGGCTTTGGAATTTGATAATCAAAAATTAATTTCTGATCTTGAAAAAGAACAAATGATTATCAAGTCATGGGTAAAAGCATCTGGAAAGAACTATGATGCATTTTCTAGAACAATTGATGCCCAAAAGAATGCATGGAAATCTGGAGATCTGGAAATGGCAGCTCTCATACCAGATCTTCATGCATTGCCTCCAGCTCTCAGGGTTGAAACTTCTTATGATCACCCTGAAGCTGTTGAAACTGAACCCATTGAGACCACCCCCATTGAGGTTAAACCTGGAGCCAAACAGGCTAAAGCTCCAGTTAAAAAGGCCAATGGTAACAAGCCTTTACCTCAAAAGTCTAAGGATCCCAAGACCCAAAAGACTAAAACTCCAGCTGAACCAAGGTCCAAGGTTCAGCAGCCTGATGAAAACAATATTTTGTTTAAACTGGAAAGTCAACTCCAACTTTTGTCTCGACAGGTTCAGAGTTGTACTGCCCGGATCAAAAATCTGGAAGGAGGTTCATCACCTCCAGTTTTAAAACAAAATATTAAAACCCCCTTCAAAACCAAAACAAAAGAATGTTCCATCTGGAACTAAATCTGATAAGAAAAGGGGGAGCAGGTATCAAATACCAATCGTTTTTACTCCTGCACCTGGATCTGGTGAAAAAGATCCAGATGTAGTCTTCAATTTACCACCACAACAATCAAATGTGACTTCTGTAGAGAAGTCCAGTGAACCCATCAAGAAAAGATGGGTTCACAAAAATAACTGATGATTTTTGTGGGTGTGCAGGGCGATCGAAAGAAGAATATCTGGTATCTGGACAGCGCTGCTGGCCGGACTATGACCGGATGTAAGCCCCTGCTTGAAGAGTTAACTGTCCAAGATGGACCGACAGTGACGTTTGGTAATGATCAAAGTGGAAAGACTGAAGGATATGGTGTACTCAATAACGGACAGGTCGAATTTAAAAGAGTTGCATTTGTGAATGGTTTGAAATACAACCTGATCAGTGTCAGCCAACTTTGTGATGATGGCTACAGAGTTTGTTCGATATTGCTCAAGGCACCATATTTAACAAGGATTGGAAAGTGGTGATGGTTGCACCAAGAAAAGGAAATGTGTACATTATGGATATGGAACCAGCTCCAAAAGAGCAGTGCTTCTATACCAAGGCTGATGAGGACACCAACTGGCTGTGGCATAAAAGATTATCCCATCTTAATTTCAAAAATATTAACAAGTTGTCTCGCAAACAACTGGTTGATGGGATACCTCAAATTTCTTTCAATAAAGAAAAGCCATGTCCAGGGTGTGAGATGGGCAAGCAGAAAAGGGCCAGTTTCAAAACTAGGCAAAACTTTAGCATCACTGAACCTCTTCACATGCTACATATGGATCTCTTTGGTCCAGTGAATGTTCAAACTAGAGCTGGAAAGAAGTACACTCTAGTTGTGGTCGATGAATTCACCAGACACTGTTAGGTGGTATTCCTCAGATCCAAAAGTGATGCACCTGCTGAAATCATCTCTCTCATCAAAAGAATTGAACTCAAGTATACTCGAAAAGTCTGTCAGTTGGGAAGTGATAATGGTACTGAATTTCAAAATAAGGTACTTGAAACATTTTGCAATGACACTGGCATCTCTCAAAACTTCTCATCAGCACACTCTCCAGAGCAGAATGGAGTTGTGGAAAGAAAGAATCGCACACTGATAGAAGCAGCCAGAAGTATGCTATCTGAATCAGGTCTTCCCACCAGTTTTTGGGCTGAAGCAGTTGCAACTGCTTGTCACACCCAAAACCGGTCAGTCTACATCAAGAGACATAAGAAGACTGCCTATGAAGTACTCAGGAATCGTAAACCAAATATTGGATATTTTCATGTATTTGGTTGTCCAGTTTATATTTTAAACGATTCCAGTCAGCTTGGAAAGTTTGATGCAAAAGCTGATGAAGGGGTATTTTTAGGTTATTCAGATATTCGAAAGGCCTTTAGAGTTTATAATTATAGACTCCAAAAGGTTCATGAGACAATTCATGTCACATTCGATGAATCAACTGAAGCAATCAACAAGAGACCAAGCCTTGATATTTCTCCAGTCATTCCAATAAATTTTGGCGAAACTGACCAAGTTCATCAGTCAGTTGTTTCACCAAAAGATGTTCCAGTTACAACAAATTGGAACCAGTTAAGAAGAAGAGTACCACCAGTGATACTTCATTTTATCCCTCCATCAATTTCAATTTACCACAGGAATTGGTGATTGGATCTGATGTTCGTGCCATTCCAATATCAGCACCAGTTCAAACTCCAACTTCTCCAGTTCTTCAAGAAATGCCTTTTAATGAAGAATTTCATGATGCAAGTCGTGACCTCATTGACTCTGATGAGGACGTAGAAGTAGTTTGGACAGATCCTCCTCCAGAAGCTGCTGCAACTGAAAAAGATCGCCTGGTGACTTGCACTGATATTGTGTTACACCAGCCTAGTCAATACACTAGATGGACTCGAGCACATCCAATTGAACAGATTGTGGGAGATCCAAATAGTGGGGTTCAGACTAGAAGAGCCACCAGTGAGCAATGCTTAAACGTCACCTTCTTATCACTAATTGAACCGAAGAAGATTGAAGAGGCTATGGCAGACCCAAGCTGGGTGGAAGCTATGCAAGAAGAGCTCGTCCAGTTTGAAAGGAACAATGTATGGGAGCTTGTTCCTTGTCCACCAGGGTTAAAGAAAGAACCCATTGGTACAAGATGGGTCTACCGAAACAAGATGGATGAAGATGGCCATGTTGTAAGAAACAAGGCCAGATTAGTTGCCCAGGGTTATTGTCAAGCAGAAGGTGTTGACTTTGATGAAACTTTTGCTCCAGTTGCAAGACTTGAAGCCATCAGAATATTTCTGGCTTATGCAGCCCATCTGCAGTTTAAAGTCTTCCAGATGGATGTCAAAAGTGCGTTCCTTAATGGAACATTGGAAGAAGTTGTGTATGTTAAGCAGACTCCAGGCTTCATTAATGAGAAACATCCTCACTGGGTCTATAGACTGAACAAAGCTTTGTATGGTCTTAGACAAGCCCCAAGAGCCTGGTATGATACTTTAACTAAACATCTTCTTAAAAATGGCTTTCAAAGAGGTGCAATAGATAATACCCTATTATCTTGAAAGAAAAAGGTAATATCTTATTGGTACAAATTTATGTTGATGACATTATATTTGGTTCAACTGATGATGCAATGTGTAAAAAGTTTTCTAAAATCATGTCATCTGAGTATGAAATGAGTTTAATGGGTGAATTAACATTTTTCTTAGGTCTTCAGATTAAGCAAACTGAAAATGGAATTTTCATAAACCAAGGAAAATATGTCAGAGATTTGTTAAGAAATACAAATATGATTCAATCCCATCGAAAAACACACCTATTGCAGCACCATTAAATTTGGACTCTGACCCAACTGGCAAACCAGTGAACATAACTGACTATCGTGGTATGGTTGGTTCACTGATGTATTTAACTGCCAGTCGACCAGATATAATGTTTGCAACATGTCTATGTGCCAGGTTTCAGGCTAACCCTAAAGAATCACATTTGCACGCTGTTAAGCGTATCTTTAGATACCTGAAAGGGTGTCCTAATCTTGGTCTTTGGTACCCCAAAGGCTCAGGGTTAGATCTAATGGGTTATTCAGATTCAGATCATGCAGGTTGTAAGATAGATAGAAAATCAACAACTGGTGGTTGTCATTTCCTTGGAGGAAAACTGGTAAGTTGGACCAGTAAGAAGCAGACGTCAGTCTCTATGTCCACTGCTGAGGCAGAGTACATTTCTGCGGCCAGTTGTTGTGCCTAGATTCTCTGGATCAAGAACCAGTTACTAGATTATGGTCAAAAGTATACAAGGACCCCAATCTTTTGTGACAGCACCAGTGCAATTGCTATATCTCACAACCCAGTGATGCACTCCAAGACAAAGCATATTGACATCAGGTATCATTTTATTCGTGATCATGTTATGAAAGGAGACATTGAAATTCATTTCATCCCCACTGACAAACAGCTCACTGATGTTTTTACAAAACCTCTTGATGAGAAAACCTTTAAACATCTCATCAGCGAACTGGGAATGTTAAATCCTTAAAACTGGAGATTTTTGTAATGAACGCGTCAGTGACACTGATGAAGTTCTCCAGTTGAGGAGGTCCAGATAATCTTTGCTCGCCAGGATATCGAACGCCTTTGTGATACTATCCTGGCACTAATCGATTTCTGGATCATCATTTTAGGGGGAAAGACTCAAAATAATTTTCTGACTAAAATTCGTTTTGTTTGAAAATGGCAACTGGAGAACTCTCCAGTTGGAAACTGGCGCTGGACTAATCCTCCAGTGACCAGATTCAGTCTTGTCTTATTTTTTTATAACGTTAGAGATACTTGGTCAATATTTGTGACACGTGATGGCACTCGAGTGCTTTAAACCACTTGATATCGTCATCCGACGTGTTTTAAAGTCATTTTGGTATTTGACAACTGTTTTTATTGGGAAAATTAAGTTAGTGGGCGCGTGAGTAAGTTAAGCCGTCGTAGCATTTAATGCTGACACAATTAATTATGTTTTTATTTCAAAATTCAAACTTATTTTGTTAAAATATCTACAAAATTGATTTTGTTAAATAAAATATAATTTTTGGTATTTCATTGGGATCTTGAATTCCTTATAAATACCCTTATTTACTCCGATCACATTTACTTCTCTTTACATTCTTTCATTTACTTCCCAATCATCTAAAATTGCTTCATTTCTCTCTCTGTTTCTTAAATCAAGAACCCTAATTCCTAAATTTCAATTTCAAATGGCACCTAAATCATCCCGTTCAAGAGATGTAAATCTCTTATCTGTCTCATATGCTCCTTCACCAGATGTCAAACAGGCACCTGGTGCTCCTGGTAATACTTCGCTCATCAAACTTAATCCGAATAATCCGATGGCGAGTTTACAAGGAACTCAAGGGTCCAATACCCTTATTGGAAGAATTCAAAATTTTTTGAAGGATTCTCCAATTGGACCCTCATTCTCTCTAAACCCACGCAAGATGTTTCACGACTACTTGTGTGAGTTTTGGTACACTGCTACTCTTTCTTCTGATTGTTCTTCCATCACTTTCACATTAAAAGGTGGAACAATCCAGTGTACCTTATCAGCAGATGTGTTGAGGGATGCCTTACACCTCAACTACTGGAGAGAGGGTGAATCTCCAGTTGTCATCCCCCCAAACGTTAATTTTTGCCAGGTCCTCCTTGAAATGGGACATAAGGAGTGCCTGGAGAAAGGGGTGTTGAAAACAAAAGGTGCGATGACCATGAAGGGCCTTACACCTTCATGGAGGTATTTTTCATCCACCTTGTGGAAAGTATGGGTGGGAGTTCTGGTGGTCTTGACCAGATTAACTCCACACAGGCAGAGATGGCATACTGCTTGTGGAATGGATTGAGAGTGGATTTTGCCGATATCCTGTATAGAATCCTGGTACAAAAACTGAAGGGCACCAGGGGACTTTGTATCCCCTTCTCCAGGTTTCTCTCTCTTTGTTTTCTACAAATTATGGGCAGTGAAGCATACTTAAGCACAGATTCACCGTATACTGTCCCAGATTTGTTGAGGAATCTAGACTCTCTAGTATCTGAAGCTGGAGAGGTCGAGATTCCAGATCGAATGTGGCTGGCATTCGCAAAAACTGATGCACCAATCGAAGGTGAGTCAGAAAGACAACCGGGCGGGCCTCAAAATAATGAGGGACCCTCCAGTTCGTCTAATGTTATGGTTGAGGATAGAGCAACTATAACTGAAGCAACCCCAATAACCTCTATCCCTGGTGAAGATACCTCGGTATCTGATCCTCCAACAGATGTACCCAACCAGGAAACTGGGGAAGGTCATCTGGAGACTGACCCATCTGGTCAGCCCTCAGTTACATTCATGGATCTGGACATGAATGTTAATGACGAGGAAATCCTTATTGAATCTTCGGATTCTGAAGGTACTGCTTCAGACTTGGAGATTTTTGATTCTGCTGTACCAGATCAAAACCCTTCATCTCCGGTCTCGCTTCCAGATGCTTCAATTTCACTTTCACCATCCCAAGTAAATGAGCCAACAAATATTCCTTTTCCCACTTATAACTATATGTCTGGAAACAGACGTATGGCACCTTCACCATCTGGGCAATTCTCACTCCTTCGAGAAATGACACCCCCACCGCCGCCGTTGTTCACACCTGAGCATTCTCAGCATGAACAACACATTGAATTTCCAGTCCTTTCTTCTACCACCACTCCTACTATTTCTTCAACTGCTGCGATGTCAACTGGGGAGACTTCTCTAAGTTTGCCTCCTCCAGTTGCTCCAGTAGAAACTGCTGCTGGTCCAGTGACACCTTCTCCCCCGTCACTGGACAGTCAAGTTGTCTCTGTTCAAGCCGATCTCCAAAACCTTCTCACCAGGGTGGAGGAGATTCAAAAGACACTTGACAAAAACACCAAGTCTTTCTCCAGATACCACAAGGATCACTTGACCAATATTAAAGTGGTTGATCTGGGGATTAACAAGTTTTCATCAAATGAAGACTTGGTGTTGAAGAAGCTGAATGAGTTGGTCATTGGCTGCAACAATCTGGCAACATCTTTAAAAGAAGCCTTTGACCTCACTCAGTCCAAGGTCACAACCTCAATCTCCAACTTGCTGGGCAACACTGTTAGAACATCTGAAGTGGATTTAAGGGAGATTGAAAAACAGGTAAAGGAATTGGTTGACAAGCCTGGGTTGAATGTGACTGAACTTGGGTAGCAGTTAATGACTTCAGTTGGTCAGAAAATAGATGATACGCTGGGTGCTAGAGAACAACAATTGATAGAAAAGGTGATGTCTGAGATCACCAAGCTGGCCACTCCTCAGGTTGATCTGGCCCCACTCAAAAATGAGATCAACCAGTTGAGGGGCAGCATTGATAACTTGAACACCCAGGTATCACTTCATACTTAGTCTCTGGATAAACTGACAACTGAAGTAGAAAGTTTGAAGAAAAAGGATGAAGAGGTGAAGGATAAGGTGGTTTCTGGTTTGGATGAAGATTCCAAGATTTTGAATGAACTAAAAACTGGTCAGGAACAAGTTGCAGCTAATGTTCTGACCCAGTCTAAAGAAACCAACCACCTATGGAGATCTTTCAGGATGATGTGCACGATATTCAAAGAATGCAAGAACATGCAATCGTGGCAGCCTCTTGACCGGTTGCCAGCTCACCATTCTGAATGGGAAGTGATTAGGGCAGGTCTAGATGCTGCCAAGGGGAAAGAAGTGCAGTTCTTGCACAAATTCAAACTGAAAGTAATCCATCTGGAAGTCAAACAGGTAGGGAAATGATTGTGGCTGCCAGTACTGAAGCTGGTGAGCAAAGAATTGGTGAAACTGGTGATATAAGTGTTAGGGGGAATGTTGTGGATAAAGGAAAAGGTTTGGCATCTGATGTATCTGCCCAGCCGGCCACTGATGTACCAATGTTAGAAACTGGCAATGCTGATGTACTTCCTCCAGTTTCTGAAAGTGTGAGCAAACAACTGGCTAGACTTGGCAATGAAATTAAAGAAAGAAAGAAAATGAAACAAAGAAACCAAGCTGAAGCCAGAGCACATCTTGCACAGATTAAATTGCTTGATATTAGTGATGCTCATCTTTTGGGAATCACTAAGGAGGAGTATGCCAGAGTAAAGAATGATCTCAGGATAGTTGACATGTTGAAAGAAATGCTTGATGTTGAATTAGACAGACACTATCCTGATGATGAAGCTGAATTTGATGCCAAAAGTTTGAAGAAAAAGGATGAAGAGGTGAAGGATAAGGTGGTTTCTGGTTTGGATGAAGATTCCAAGATTTTGAATGAACTAAAAACTGGTCAGGAACAAGTTGCAGCTAATGTTCTGACCCAGTCTAAAGAAACCAACCACCTATGGAGATCTTTCAGGATGATGTGCACGATATTCAAAGAATGCAAGAACATGCAATCGTGGCAGCCTCTTGACCGGTTGCCAGCTCACCATTCTGAATGGGAAGTGATTAGGGCAGGTCTAGATGCTGCCAAGGGGAAAGAAGTGCAGTTCTTGCACAAATTCAAACTGAAAGTAATCCATCTGGAAGTCAAACAGGTAGGGAAATGATTGTGGCTGCCAGTACTGAAGCTGGTGAGCAAAGAATTGGTGAAACTGGCCAGTCTCCAGTTGCACCTGGAGACCAAGAAGATTTGTCCAGAAATATATTGAAGTCCAGTTGCATCGTACAGTTTACGCAACTGAAGACTTCCTCCAGTTTCTGAAAGTGTGAGCAAACAACTGGCTAGACTTGGCAATGAAATTAAAGAAAGAAAGAAAATGAAACAAAGAAACCAAGCTGAAGCCAGAGCACATCTTGCACAGATTAAATTGCTTGATATTAGTGATGCTCATCTTTTGGGAATCACTAAGGAGGAGTATGCCAGAGTAAAGAATGATCTCAGGATAGTTGACATGTTGAAAGAAATGCTTGATGTTGAATTAGACAGACACTATCCTGATGATGAAGCTGAATTTGATGCCAAAAGTTTGAAGAAAAAGGATGAAGAGGTGAAGGATAAGGTGGTTTCTGGTTTGGATGAAGATTCCAAGATTTTGAATGAACTAAAAACTGGTCAGGAACAAGTTGCAGCTAATGTTCTGACCCAGTCTAAAGAAACCAACCACCTATGGAGATCTTTCAGGATGATGTGCACGATATTCAAAGAATGCAAGAACATGCAATCGTGGCAGCCTCTTGACCGGTTGCCAGCTCACCATTCTGAATGGGAAGTGATTAGGGCAGGTCTAGATGCTGCCAAGGGGAAAGAAGTGCAGTTCTTGCACAAATTCAAACTGAAAGTAATCCATCTGGAAGTCAAACAGGTAGGGAAATGATTGTGGCTGCCAGTACTGAAGCTGGTGAGCAAAGAATTGGTGAAACTGGCCAGTCTCCAGTTGCACCTGGAGACCAAGAAGATTTGTCCAGAAATATATTGAAGTCCAGTTGCATCGTACAGTTTACACAACTGAAGACTTCCTCCAGTTGAGAACTGACCAGTTGAAGAATCCTTCCAGTTGGAGTCGAAGACAACAAGTGGAAGATAGAGAATGACAATGGCAGCAAAGCCCAGTTGACATTCTAGTCAGTTACAAACTGGAGACCGTCAGTGGAAAGCTCTTACAAAGCTTTACACTGATTACGAGGAATTGACTTTTACCCGGATAATAAGATTTATCTTATTATTTAAATACAAAAAGGTACATAAAGCTGGTTGAATAAAGTTGCTTAATACTGCAACTTTACACTGCATTTTAAGGAATTAAATGTTATTCCTTAAATGCTCTCAACCATATTTGTACGGCCAAAGTTAACATCCCAATGTTAACTTTGCCTATAAATACAAGTCATTGCACAACCAAGAATAATACTTTTGAGAAGTCACACACTTTGCAAACCTGCAATATTCTTGGTGAACTTGTGCAATATTCTCTCAATCGTAAAAAGGAACATTTCACAACTTTAAGTGTTTTGATTGTTTAGAGAAATTCCAAGTGTAGATCAATTGTAGTTCATAGGTTGTTAGGATATTTACATACTTGTATTATCTTGGTTCCGCAACAACCTTGTAATTTATTTAAAGTTAATAAATAAATTACACTTGAAAATTACATATTGTCTCACCAATTTACTTTACAAGTATTTTGTATTATTGCATTGTTCTTTACTTATTGTTACTTAAATAAGTAATCTATCTAGAACTTGGTATATACTCCTGTAACTGGTCGTCTCCAGTTCAGTGCTTATATTGCAAAGTAACTCCACCATCGATATAAAGGTGTCTTCAGGTAGTACCATCTATTGAGTTGGGACTTACATGATATATTATAAGTAAGGAAGATATGTCTAGGACTCTTGGGCCGTGTCCTAGTTTATAGGAACGTCTGATTTCGTTTCCTTATTGGGAGGTCGGATAAGCATGGAGTAGATTCATGCGTATCCGTTTATTATTATTTATGGTTATCTTTGAGAGCTCCGAAATCGCGGAGGTATACGTCGTAGCTTCGGCTACGGATAAGTCTGCTTGGTACAATGTATTAGTACCTTCGCTGCTTACAAAGGGTCCTTCGTATCCAGGATGCTATACGGAGGTAAAGCTCCGTATATGGTATATCATCAGAAACCTCCAAGGGTACAAGAAGATACACGCGGCCGTCCAACCACAAGTCGACAAAACCAAAGGGCAGCAGATGCCTCTTGGCTACACCCTTCGGACACAGGGTCGCAAGGAACACCTGATCAGGGCAGACATAGCTACGCCGACACTGTCAGGTCCCAATCAACAATGTCCCCTGGTTTCAATCGTAGTAGATCAACCGCACAACGACCGGGTGACATCTCCGGAAGCATCCCCGGGTTCCCCTTGATGAATGCAGAGATGGACGTCATCGACGTTATGCGTTTCGAGAGGTGGATACCATCGATTTTCCACCCGTTCGTCTCACGCATAACGGATGTCCCTGGAAATGGCCACTGCGGTGTTGCTTCGGTCACTGTGGGTCTGGGTATACAGAGAAGGACCATTTTTATGTTTGACAAGAAATGCTACAAGAGTTGGAGGGTCCCAATTCGGGCTGGTGGAAAAATCGTATTGACTATCAAATGACAGGTACTTTCGATATGGTGCGTTCGCAATTGTACTGGGAATATCCACTTCAGAGGGCACCTCAGGAAAAGTATATGATGTTCCCATACGCCGGACTCATCGTCGTGCAAAGGTTTAATGCGGTTGTCCATTTTCTAACGACTACTGGTAGCGAAACTTTTTTCCCCCTTCGGAATGCCCCCCCTCAAGATCCGGACGGGAACTACTACCCCCATCGGTACGTCACAGTCTGTCTAGTCAGCAACTCTCATTTTATCAACGTTAAACTAGAAGGCGATTACCCCGTGCCGCCACTTAATATGTACTGTGCACATTGGCGGACACCAGAAGCCTGTGAGTGGGAAATAATCTACCGTCATCGTATGGATGAGTACATACGGATCCGAGAACTCAACCGACCTCCGGGAACACGCCGTCAGCACATAGATTTGTGCGACTAGTTATGCTGTGCGTTGCTGACCACAGTTCATGTAATAAAATCTGTATTATATTTGTAATTTTCAAGTTTGTATTTCAAAAATAACATTTGGTATTTGTAATAAAAATTGTATTGTATTTGTAAATGTGTAGTTTGAATTTTTATCTTATACAATACAAGTGTATGATATTTGTATTTTGTATAAAAAAAAAAAATTAAAAACAATACCGTGTGACATAAAACGGGCCGTTTTGTACATGTATATATAATCAAAAAAACGACTGCCTGATGTCACTTTCTCATTTTTACTTTTCACTCACAATAACCCTAGCACGGAAACCAACCACCGCCTGAGATCCGTTTTCCATCACCACCGCCGGCGATCCGTTTTCCCCCACCACCGCCGCCGTTCTGCTCCTCCGTCGTTGTACTCCATCTCCTTTTCTTGGTAAGTATCTACTTAGATCCGTACAACACTCCATATACGGTTGCCATGCATTTTCAATCATATGTATTTACTTTGTTATGTATATATATATATATATATTTACAGTTATATTTACATATTCATATGTGTCGATCTGTATTCAATTATTTCATGTAAATCAATTAGGGTTCATGGGTATTCGATTTCAACCTTACATACGTATGTTGTTATAAATCATAAATGTATTTGTTTCCTTTTGATTCGTGTCATACATGTGGATGAGGTTTAGAAAGCAATTAGGGTTCATTGGATTGGTGGTCGAATAATTTTTTTTGACCCTCCAGCACTGCTCACGTCTTATGTCAAACCCCCAGTTTTTAAAAATTTAACTAGTGTACGGATTGGGATGAATTTGTTTATTTTACCCCTGGAAAATAAGAAAACGGAGATACTGTTGTAAAACGGCAAGATGGTCACAAAACGGGGAGGGTTTAATAAAACGGAGCCCCCTGGTCCCAATATATCAGATCACATTTACTCTTGTACCCAATCTCCTCCTTTACCTTTACTTTCAATAATTCACATTACCTGCTTATTGTCATACAAAATCATACAATACCCCTTTTAATAAGATGATTGATAACCCTACCCACGATATCATTGACAACCATTGTGTCTCTGATATCAGTTCGAGTAACCAGTTGGCTGTTATAAACCCCAGGAACGATTATGAATTTTATAACTTCGTACGTACCAGTTTGATGCCATTATTCTACGTGGCTGTTTATTATGTACTTGATCCTAATTGTATATATTTTCTTTGTTCGCAGATGGCTGAACCAGAGATCCGCGACGAAATCAACCTCGAGGAAAACGTGGTCCCCCAAGATGAAGAGGTCAACGCAGCGGCAGGTCATCATCAAGACGAAGAGGATCCTCAAGGAGAACATGAAGAGTCGTATGATGACTCAGACGACACAGAGGAAGAGGCCCCGCCCAGTAAACGACGACGAAAATCAATGCCAAGGGCGAAGTGGCCTAAGACTGATAAAGACAAGCTGCTTGCTGAGTACCCGCACACAAAGTTTAAAGACAACACATGGAAGACTGAAAGGTTTGACCGGATCAAGAGAGTGGAGGTGGCGCCCGGTGTCGTGATTTGTTTTGATACACTTAAAGAGTTGAATTTAAAGGACAGGGCCATGCATTTTCTCAGTGGACAGGACACGCCGTGGTCTCGCTTGTATCAGCAGGACCTGCCTGCCTATCGGGAGATGTGTGCAGAGTTCCTCTCCACGTTCAGGTACCATCTAATGGTTAATGGAATACCATTTTTTTTGTCGAGTGATTAATAACATCATTCTTTTATAAAGGTACAACGAGAAGAAAAACCCGGAGGAAGAAGGCGGCCGACCTGAGGTGCCAGAGCAAGAAGCCCCCCGACATGAGGTGGAGTTCTGTTTATTCGGTAAGGTGCACAAGATGGATCTGTAAAGGTTTGGGGTACGTGCCGGTCTGTACAAAGACAAGGAGGATGAGAGGAATCAGTTCAACATTTCGTTGAAGGGTGCGCCAATTGACGAGTTGTCCGACTTTTGGAGGGCGATCGCTCCCAACACTGAAAAGACCTTCAAGAGGGAACGGGCGACACAGATCAGGTAACGCTCGATGTTCATATTCATCTTTATGAATTTTAGTATTCTTTTATATAATGTTTTATGTCGAGTCTTGCAATGTTGTTATATCAAAATGTAGCAGTTTGTTGTTTGTGGACTGCTTTGTTATATCGAAAGAGTGATACTAGAAATTTGTGAGACATTAATTTGCATTGTAATCTATCGTTACCGTTTTAATTTTACCATCTTTAGATTAAAACAAGAGTTGGATGATTAAAAAGGAAAAAGATACAATGTGAACAGTCGGGACTAAAAATGAACTTAATTTACCTTTTGAAAGAAAAAAATAACGAAAGAAGAAGGGGTTAAACGTGTCGGGTGGGTAGACTGGCTGGGATTTTTGTCTAGTTTGAACTTTGTAATCAGTTTGTACACGGCTAAAGCATAGGCCCGGCTAGTTGTTTTGGTTCCAATTTATATGATGATGCATGGCTACGCCATATATATATGATGATGCATTGGGCCGTTATTGTTTTTTCCGTGTAAACAGGGACCCTTTGTTCCGCTACTTCCACCGCCTGAACACAAAGACGATAAACGGGCGTAGCCAGGGCGGAGAGCACATGTCCGTGACTGACCTGTTTCTCTTGTACTGTCTTCTGATGCGCAAACCCTGCAACCTGGCCCATGTTCTTGCTCATTACTTTCACCGGTTTTACTCCAAGTACATTTCCCCGCTTCTTAGTATTTTCAATGCCTTATTATTTATGACGTCTTTATATATTAATTAGTAATATACATATCTGTTGCAGGAAGTCTTGCGGGAAGATTGTATGCGGGCATATCATTACCATGATCGCACAATCGTTGAACCTGCATCAGAAGTACAGTGAACTAAAGATCCTGGCGGTGGAACCAAAGGTGAACAACAGGAACACCCTGTATGGCATGGGGATCCTCCGGTGCATAGACAAGGTTCCAACTCTGATGACAGATCAGGGAAGAGAGGAGTGGAAGGGACCGGACTTGACGGAGATCATGTTGCCGCCGCCTTTACCGGCAGTGGAGAGTCACCAAGTGCAAGAGGGGGGTCACAGGGAGGAGGAAGAGCAGCGGGAGCCATAGTACCGCCCAAAACGCTTATATCAGGTTGTTCGCCTCCCTAAGGAGACTACAGACAAGGTGGAGCAGATCTCGACACGCCTCGACGGTCTCGAGAAGCACGTTCGGGGACTGGCAAGGCAGACAGAGCATATGCAGGCCCTCTTGAAATGGCTCTGCACCGCAATCAGCCCGGTTGAAGGCACTCCTGCTTGTCCGAAAATGCCAGAACATGCTACTCCCCCGACTGATCCTCCAAGTGATGGCGCTGACGAATAAACCCCCCCGGGTTTTGGCGGCGCGAAATTCACTGATCCTCCGCCTAAGACCCCGTTTTTTGAGACCAACTGCACTGGTCCTTCCATGTTTGATGCTACTCCTGTTAATGGCTCCACCCGGTCTGATCACTACACTGGTCCTCCTTCTTTTCATCAGTCATCCCAGTTCTATGACTCCACTGGTCCTCCGCCACTTCATCAGTCCTCCCAGTTTGATACTACTCTGGTTAATGCCTCCACCCAGTTTGATCAATCCACTGTTACTCCGCCGCATCATCAGTCCTCCCGGTTCGATGACTCCACTGGTCTTACGCCGCTTCATTAGTCCTCCTAGTATGATGTTACTCCGGGTCATAGCTCCACCCAGTTTGATGGTAATCCCCTTGATCACTCTAACCACTTTGATGTTACCCAATTTACGAACACTTTTTACTAGCTATTTGACGTATGTTTACGCCATATTTTTTGATACTTTTATTGTTCCGGATAATTTCTTTTGTTGCATCAGATGGTAACCTTGTATGTTCTGTTGTTCATGCGTGATACAATGTGTTTGATGTTAGTATTAAAAAAAATAAATTACAATATTTTTATAAACTAGGTAACAAAAATTCTACAAACTAAAAAAGACGATATCATGCTTAGTCAAGTTGTTTTATTCCTACAAGGGATAATGACCTGTGAGTGTAGTTAACTAAGCCAAAATGTCTATGTAATGTAACGATCTCGAAAGCCTTCTATCCAATGTAACTAAAAACGAATCTGTGAATGTAGGAACCAAGAAGAGAACAAGAGTCAAGACGATGGCAAAGAGAAGGCCTCCAAGTGAAAGAGTTTTAAGGCAAAAACTTTCCAAAACAGTTCCCGGATCAGGATTAACTCCTGAAGATGCTATGCTGGTTGAGTAAAAGGTGATAAAACTAGTCTTTTGGTAGCAAATGTGTTAATGTGGTATGTAGAACTAATCGTTTGGTGTACTTTACTACTTTCTTAAGTTATCTAATCTTTGTGTTGGTCATTTTGTAAGGTTCATCCGGTTACATACATTACATAAACACAAATTCTTTTTTAGTTGCATTGGATAGACTGTTTGTACACGATACAATACACAAAATTTCGATCTTTCATAAGCCTAGTAACATAATTCCATAAAAATACAAACAATTGTTAGTTGATTTCATAAACTATATACTTTGTCTATTTTTCAAACCTATCCACAAAATTTCGATCTTTCATAAGCCTAGTAACATAATTCCATAAAAATACAAACAATTGTTAGTTGATTTAATAAACTATATAATTTGTCTATTTTTCAAACCTATACATTTTCAAATAAAAAATTACTCCAAACCTATACATTTAGAAAATGCTCACTTGATTAAAAACTGATAACTTACTGTCTATATTGTAATTGCAAGTTTTATACAAATTTCAAAAAACATTTACATTAAGCATAAGAAAACGGCTCCGTTTTATGTTAAATGCTACGTTTGTGCTTACAAAACGGCACTGGCATATACACAGTTAACGTAAAATGACCAGTTTTGGAAATTCACCTAATACGTACCGTTTTATGTAAAACGGTACCTAAAACGGGGGAATGACACCTGTCATTCCTTTGACATGTGGGTCAGACCACGTGTAATTCCCCTTTTTGGGTTTTACTATCAACACACCGGCCAAACGCGGCGTTTTATATAAAACGAGGCTATAAACGCGGCGTTTTACATAAAACGGGGCATTTCAGATGTGTTTCTGGGAACAGTTGATGTGTGTAGATAGCCGCTTCCTTCTTTTTTGAAAGACATCAACGGATAAATGGCTAACATCTCCCACGCGGATGCGCCCACGCCGGTTCAACTCCTGGCAATGCCCTAAAGGGTTTGCTCCCCATGTGTTAGATGAGTATAGCATTGCTAACGCACTCTCACCACATTTGCATGTGGCAAGATTCGAACCTGAAACCCCCAGGAGGAAACCACATTGTGGTTTCACTGGGAAAAATTATGTGCATATTTTAAATCTTTCTTATACCCCTAAGATATGTATCTTAAACATCCTGAATATGTGACATGATAATACTTGACATACGTTTTTGGTCCTTCATAAAACACAAAAGGTTCGTTGTGATGGATATGTGTCACCCCTACTGGTAGTGGAAATAACTTTTGGTTTTTTAAATTTACTTTTTGTCACAAAGTTTTTTTCTTTTTTATTTTTACCACATAACTTTTACTTTTTAAACTTTCGTCACGGAAACGTTGTTTTTTACTTTTCCCCGTTTTACTTTTTGCCATACAACTTTTGATTTTTTTACTTTTGTCACGGAAGCTTCTTTTTAAAGTTTTCGCTCATTTAACTTTTGCCACGAAAGTTTTGTTTTTTTTTTACCACATAACTTTTGGTTTTTAAACTTTTGCTGCTAGAGTTTCACTTAGCTACTTTTTTATGCATAACTTCGAGTTTTTTAACTTTATCCATTAAAGTTTCATAACTTTTGACTCGAAAATTGGTTTTCAACTTAATATTTTTTAACTTTTATCATGAGAGTTTTGTTTTTCTCCCGGGGCAACGCCCGGATAGAAATGCTTGTTATATTAAAGATCCAATGATACATTGGTCAGGAGATATACTCCCAAAACGTAAACGCATGAACAAGTACAACCCTAAACAATACTCGTATAAAATTACGTCATATGACCTACAAGTAGGCCTGGCAAAATGGGCGGGCGGGCGGGTTTTACCTAATGACCGGGCGGGCTAATGACCGGCAATGGCGTAGCAACTGGCGACAAGGCTCCGGTTAGGTGTTGTGCCGCCTTGCCGGCCAATGACGGTGTTACATCTAATCGCTTCACCATGTTAATTTCTTCCATAAGGGGTGAGGTTATGAAATATATGCATAACCGTTTGGGCAGTAAGCCTTGACCCGCTCGACCCGCAAATAACACATCGGAATTTCAGGGGGTGTATCTGAAACCCGCATTCTTTTATTTCCCAGTACCCAAATGAACCCAACAACTGATAAATTTTACCCAACAACTGTATGGATTGCCAGTTGTCGGATCACCTGAAAAACAGAACATGAAGTAAAAGAGTTAACTACAAGAGTAGTTGAGTGAACTTACAAATTTTTAATGTATGAACTTAAAGTTTAAGAACTTAAAACAAACAACCTTAAAAGTATCTGTACAAATCAATGCAAGACGATCTATGTGTGTGTGTGTGTGTACACACAACTATACTCTAAAATGACTTTATAAACGGATATGGATGGATAAAATTGATTAATAGCGGATCTTGATTACTGAATTATGATAAAACTGATTCACGAAGATTCATAAAATGCATGAACATTTTTATTATGCATGATAATTTTCAACCAAAAGAAAATAATTATCTATAATCTATAATACATTACTATATAAAATTCTACACCTTATGTTTAAAGTAAGAAAAAACCTGATATGCGAAATGGCTTTTCAACCTTACAACTTAAAACTTTTTTTTTTGAACGTTCGTGTCACGGGACGGCTAGCCGTTACATCCATACGGGCAGGCAGACGCTAGCGACCGATCCACGAAGTCAGGGAACCACGGGGGAGGAAAACCCTTAATTAAACCGCTACAGAAGGCACGACGTTTAATTAAGGTAAACCTTTGCCCCCTCCAGGATTCGAACCGGGGTTGAATCCCTTCATGGGAGGACTTTGGAGATGAGGAAACCACTGCAATATTCACTTTTTATATTTAGTCAAACTATTAATTTCTTAAATTAATTCATTTTATTTATTCTTATCATTATGTAAATAATTATAATTATCAAAATCACAAATATGTCTAACACGACATATGTGTATATATATATATATATTTTAAAAAGATGATTAATAACGAGTTCTTATACTGCATATTTGGAGCCGTCACATTGCGTAGATACTCAATAGTCTTTATCTTTAATCCTTTATAAAGCATATTATTCATATTTGTTGGCAAGGGAAATCGAACCCAAGACTACAGCTTAAAACGGAGTTGTTGCTCTTATTTCTTCTTTAATTTCTATATGCCCTAATTAACTACTTTCTAAAAAAGGAAAAAACAATTTTCTTAAAATACTTGCGTTTGCATACCACTCTATGTAAGATACATTTGCTCTCTTATTTCACAAATATTGCTATCTATCAATTTATGTTGTGCGGATACTAAATTATCTTTTTTACATAAATGTTTGATTTAAAATTAACGTTGTCACGATATTTCACATATTGCGTTTTATGACCGTCACATCGTGCGGATATACATATGATTTTATTAGAATGAAAACATATGTAATAGATTCAATATACTGTTTTGTAGGTTTAAAATGGTATCTATCTCTACTAAATTATAAAGCATTTGTTCCCTCCAAATTTTTTTAACTTTTCAACTTTTCAACAATGTATACTAATGCATAATGTACAACGAGAGTAAGTACCCGCGCGTTGCGGCGGTAAGAAGGTGGGGTGATAGGTCATATAGTGTGATAGGTCATAGGAGGTGATATGTCATAGAGTGTGATAGCCAAATGTCTTAGCCGTATGGGCTCCGCCCTCGGATTTAAAAATTCGTCGAAAGTATATCGAATGACATCTCTAATGAAAGAGCATGAAATTTTAAAAACACCCATATAATTTTTATAATTTATCGATGTACGGTTTGTGAGATAAAAGATTTTGAATGAATTAGAGGAATAAAATGATTTATGCAGGAGAGAGAAAAATGAATTGTTGAGATTTGAGGAGAGAAAAAATGAGTGGTTGAGATGTATTGTACCTTATGCATTAGTAGGTGTAAATTGTTGAAAAGTTGAAAAATTTTGGAGGGAACAAATCTATATACATCTCAAGTCTCAACCACTCATTTTTCTCTCTCCTCAAATCTCAACCACTCATTTTTCTCTCTCCTCCATAAATCATTTTATTCATCTAATTCATTCAAAATTATTTATCTCAAAAACCTTACATCGATAAATTATAAAAGTTATATGGGTGTTCTTAAAATTTCTTGCTCTTTCATTAGAGATGTCATTCGATATACTTTCGACGAATTTTTAAATCCGATGGCGGAGCCCGTACGGCTAAGGATTTGACTATCACACTCTATGACCTATCACACTCTATAACCTATCACCCCACCATCTCACCGCCGCAACATGGACAGTTTCTCTCGTCATACAAAAAGGAACACATATATAGACCCATAGCCGCAAAAGAATCACAGAAAAAAAGAAAAAAGAAAAAGAAAATATACATCCATCTCATCTCATCATCCCCAAACACACAAAATATGTTTTACGTGCTCTCGTCTCGAATCTCTCCCTCATTATATAATCTTAATAAATAAATTTCATCTTACATAAAAACCCTAACTTTATTCAATAAAATCAATCGCCATTTTTCTAAAATCCATTCAGATAAGATTTTCATTGAATCGATCCGATTTCCGATCGATTCCTGAGTGTAAGTTTCATTGAATCAATCCGATCTTCCTGATTTTACGCTTCCCGAGGTACCGATCGATCTTCCTTTTTTTAAATCATTTCATTCATTTATGATTTTTCATATATATATATATATTTATATTCATATATATGTATGTATCTGTTTATATCTATTATTGATTAATGTGAAGTTTTCGTTTTTATGATAAAGATTATTGATTTTTGATTGTGTGTGTGTGTGTAAATATGTAATTGAAAAAGAGTTGTGTGAGTTTAACATTTTGATGATTTGAAATGTGATTACTGAGAGAATCTGCATAAATATAGCTACTTTGTATTATGCTAGAATTAGTAATCTTTTTTTTAGATGTGTTTTGCTTTTTATGTAAGCAAATTCTATGTATTTTTGGAAAGTTTGAATTTTTTTTTGTGTGTGTGTGTGTATAGAGTTGATCAGAAGGTTGAAAGAAGGAGGTGAATAGTTTTGTGGGGGAAATGAGCTGGATGTAATTTGTATGGGTGACGATGCCACAACTGCGGAGTGGAGCACGTAGATCAAAACGGATTGGAGATCTTCAGCATCCTGCTACGCAACCTGAAAACGTTGTTGCGCCAAGAGTAACGAGAAGGAAAGCTGGTGGAGGTAGAGGAAGGGGTGGTAATGCTGCTGCAGCTGGTGTAGGGAAAGGGAGGCCAGCTGGTAGAGGTAGAGGTGTTAAGTTGATTGATTTGGACCCGGAACCACCTTGTGAGGTTGTTCCAAACGTAGCTGCTGTTCGAATTGCTGAACCTGTTGTTGACGTTGTTGCTGAGAAAGATCTTGCTATGGAAGGGGGGAGTGCTGATAGAATAATGGGTGTCGAAGAAGACGGAAATGCGACCCCTGTACCTGATAAGGTATGAATCTTTGTAAATTTTAAAGGATTTTTGATTGTGTGTGTGTGTGTAAATATGTAATTGAAAAAGAGTTGTGTGAGTTTAACATTTTGATGATTTGAAATGTGATTACTGAGAGAATCTGCATAAATATAGCTACTTTGTATTATGCTAGAATTAGTAATCTTTTTTTTAGATGTGTTTTGCTTTTTATGTAAGCAAATTCTATGTATTTTTGGAAAGTTTGAATTTTTTTTTGTGTGTGTGTGTGTATAGAGTTGATCAGAAGGTTGAAAGAAGGAGGTGAATAGTTTTGTGGGGGAAATGAGCTGGATGTAATTTGTATGGGTGACGATGCCACAACTGCGGAGTGGAGCACGTAGATCAAAACGGATTGGAGATCTTCAGCATCCTGCTACGCAACCTGAAAACGTTGTTGCGCCAAGAGTAACGAGAAGGAAAGCTGGTGGAGGTAGAGGAAGGGGTGGTAATGCTGCTGCAGCTGGTGTAGGGAAAGGGAGGCCAGCTGGTAGAGGTAGAGGTGTTAAGTTGATTGATTTGGACCCGGAACCACCTTGTGAGGTTGTTCCAAACGTAGCTGCTGTTCGAATTGCTGAACCTGTTGTTGACGTTGTTGCTGAGAAAGATCTTGCTATGGAAGGGGGGAGTGCTGATAGAATAATGGGTGTCGAAGAAGACGGAAATGCGACCCCTGTACCTGATAAGGTATGAATCTTTGTAAATTTTAAAGGTTTTGATTGTCGGCCTACAAGGTGTAATTACTTAATTAGCATTGCTCCTGGTAGCCGACTTGTTACGTATTCTATGACTTGCATTATATTTGCTTGTTTCTTTGATGCAGGTAACAGTGGGTAGTTCTCCTCTTTATAAGACGGAAAGGAAGTTGGGTAAGGGTGGTTTTGGGCAGGTTTACGTTGGCAGGAGGGTGACAGGTGGGTCCGGTAGAACGGGACCTGATGCAGTTGAGGTATGTTCACGTTAGCATATATTTATGGTTCATTATAACCTATTATTTCTTACTGTATTTTTGTCATTTTACTCTCTTTGCAGGTAGCATTAAAGTTTGAGCACCGCAATAGTAAAGGTTGCAACTATGGCCCTCCGTATGAGTGGCAAGTATACAGGTATGTGGCCTGTGCTACTAATTATGTTCTGGTTAGTGTACTTACATTCTAATTTTTGGACTTTCCTTTTATTGAAAAAGCACATTGAACGGATGTTATGGGATTCCATCGGTTCACTACAAGGGCCGGCTAGGTGATTTTTACATTCTGGTGAGTCTTGTCTAAAAACTTTTTGTGTGGTTACCTTGACATAATTGTTGCCTTTTTTTGTTAGCTTAGTATTCCAGCTGCGTAGCATGACCCAAAAAATATTTGTTTCAGGTTATGGACATGCTTGGACCCAGTCTTTGGGATGTTTGGAATAATTTAGGCCAGTCGTAAGACAAGATTCTCGCTTTATTATGCCATTTTAGTTTTAAAATAACTTGTTAGTCATTAATTAACTTCCATTGCAGGATGTCACCAAATATGGTGGCTTGCATTGCTGTTGAGGCAATATCAATTCTTGAAAAGCTTCACTCTAAGGGGTAAGATACTAAAACTGACTTGTTGAAACATAGTTAATATGTTTAGAGTAAAAGTATAAGAGTTTTTTTTTTTTTTGCTTCATGTAATATCCGTCTTATGTTAAAGGTTTGTGCATGGAGACGTGAAACCAGAAAACTTCTTACTTGGTCAACCTGGATCAGCGGATGAGAAGAAGCTATATCTTATTGATCTTGGTTTGGGTATGCTTTCCATTATAGTTATGATATTTGTAATGTATTATCATTAAATGCTTAACCTAATTTGTGTTCCTTTTTTGCGTTCTTTTTTGAGTTTATATAGTATCATTAATACATAATAACTCGTTGCTTCAGCATCAAAATGGAAAGAGTCATCATCTAATCAGCATGTGGAATATGATCAACGGCCAGATATATTCAGGTTTGTGCATTCCAAATCTTTTATTCTATCTCGGTTTAATGAAACGAAGATTTTTTTAATTAATGGGCTTTTTTTAATAGGGGTACAATAAGATACGCAAGTGTACATGCACATTTAGGTCGTACCGGTAGTAGAAGGGATGACCTGGAGTCATTAGCATACACATTAATATTTCTCATAAAAGGAAGGTTACCCTGGCAAGGTTACCAGGTCAGTTGCTTCTTAATGCTACACGATATTAGCTTTTTCATTACTTATTGATTACTGCGACGTGAAGTTGCAATGATCAGTTTTAAAACGCAATGCCAAATATTCCCTTAGTTTAATAATGTGTAATAACTTCTGGTCATTGTACCTTACCTCGTTTACACATGTAACATTTTAGCATCAAAATTAGGTGTATATTTGCTTGTTTCTTTGATGCAGGTAACAGTGGGTAGTTCTCCTCTTTATAAGACGGAAAGGAAGTTGGGTAAGGGTGGTTTTGGGCAGGTTTACGTTGGCAGGAGGGTGACAGGTGGGTCCGGTAGAACGGGACCTGATGCAGTTGAGGTATGTTCACGTTAGCATATATTTATGGTTCATTATAACCTATTATTTCTTACTGTATTTTTGTCATTTTACTCTCTTTGCAGGTAGCATTAAAGTTTGAGCACCGCAATAGTAAAGGTTGCAACTATGGCCCTCCGTATGAGTGGCAAGTATACAGGTATGTGGCCTGTGCTACTAATTATGTTCTGGTTAGTGTACTTACATTCTAATTTTTGGACTTTCCTTTTATTGAAAAAGCACATTGAACGGATGTTATGGGATTCCATCGGTTCACTACAAGGGCCGGCTAGGTGATTTTTACATTCTGGTGAGTCTTGTCTAAAAACTTTTTGTGTGGTTACCTTGACATAATTGTTGCCTTTTTTTGTTAGCTTAGTATTCCAGCTGCGTAGCATGACCCAAAAAATATTTGTTTCAGGTTATGGACATGCTTGGACCCAGTCTTTGGGATGTTTGGAATAATTTAGGCCAGTCGTAAGACAAGATTCTCGCTTTATTATGCCATTTTAGTTTTAAAATAACTTGTTAGTCATTAATTAACTTCCATTGCAGGATGTCACCAAATATGGTGGCTTGCATTGCTGTTGAGGCAATATCAATTCTTGAAAAGCTTCACTCTAAGGGGTAAGATACTAAAACTGACTTGTTGAAACATAGTTAATATGTTTAGAGTAAAAGTATAAGAGTTTTTTTTTTTTTGCTTCATGTAATATCCGTCTTATGTTAAAGGTTTGTGCATGGAGACGTGAAACCAGAAAACTTCTTACTTGGTCAACCTGGATCAGCGGATGAGAAGAAGCTATATCTTATTGATCTTGGTTTGGGTATGCTTTCCATTATAGTTATGATATTTGTAATGTATTATCATTAAATGCTTAACCTAATTTGTGTTCCTTTTTTGCGTTCTTTTTTGAGTTTATATAGTATCATTAATACATAATAACTCGTTGCTTCAGCATCAAAATGGAAAGAGTCATCATCTAATCAGCATGTGGAATATGATCAACGGCCAGATATATTCAGGTTTGTGCATTCCAAATCTTTTATTCTATCTCGGTTTAATGAAACGAAGATTTTTTTAATTAATGGGCTTTTTTTAATAGGGGTACAATAAGATACGCAAGTGTACATGCACATTTAGGTCGTACCGGTAGTAGAAGGGATGACCTGGAGTCATTAGCATACACATTAATATTTCTCATAAAAGGAAGGTTACCCTGGCAAGGTTACCAGGTCAGTTGCTTCTTAATGCTACACGATATTAACTTTTCATTATCTTTGGAGTCTGTACTCAATTTTTTAATATTATTTTTGAATTTAAATGTTGCAGGGAGACAACAAGAGTTTTCTTGTTTGTAAGAAGAAAATGGCGACCTCACCTGAGCTTATGTGCTGTTTTTGTCCAGCACCTTTCAAACAATTTCTTGAAGCGTTTAGAAATATGAAGTTTGATGAGGAGCCAAACTATGCCAAGCTTATTTCCTTCTTTAATTCCCTAATTGAACCAGTCACATCACTGAGACCAATCAGGATTGATGGGGCACTCAAGGTTCTTTTTTTTTTACGATAACTTAGTATATACTATATACTAGGAATGTCAGAAACTTACTTCCTGCCACATGGTTTTGTTTTACTAGGTTGGACAAAAAAGGGGTAGACTGCTTATAAATTTGGAAGAAGATGAACAACCAAAGAAGAAAATACGAGTAGGTACTCCGGCTTCACAATGGGTATCAGTTTACAATGCGAGACGCCCAATGAAGCAAAGGTAGACTTCTTAGCTTTTTCATTACTTATTGATTACTGCGACGTGAAGTTGCAATGATCAGTTTTAAAACGCAATGCCAAATATTCCCTTAGTTTAATAATGTGTAATAACTTCTGGTCATTGTACCTTACCTCGTTTACACATGTAACATTTTAGCATCAAAATTAGGTGTATATTTATCTTTGAAGGTTTCTATGTCAGCAAGTTTTACCTAATACCAGCAAGTGATCAAGTCATTAATTAAGTGCATGCAGTCTTAATAGATCAGCATGGATCATTAAACTGCTTACAGTTTGCGACTTTTTAATGTTTACTTATTGCAAACTGTATGCTACATGATATATGTTAAATTACAAGTTATTTGATTACTCGGAGATACCAACGGAAGTTTTACTTCATTTGCACAGATATCACTACAATGTTGCAGACGCCAGACTTAGTCAGCATGTAGAGAAAGGGAATGAAGATGGATTATATATAAGCTGTGTGGCATCAGCTTCAAATCTTTGGGCCCTAATAATGGATGCAGGAACCGGTTTCTGTGCTCAAGTTTATGAACTATCATCCGTCTTCCTTCACAAGGTGTTTGTAAATTCTGGTTGCTGTTTTTGTTTATAGTTTGCTTATTTAAATAAATAATAACAATCTCTATGCTGCTCAGGATTGGATAATGGAACAGTGGGAGAAGAATTTTTACATCAGTTCTATTGCTGGTGCTGCCAACGGAAGCTCTTTAGTTGTTATGTCTAAAGGTTAGGAAATATGGTATAGTATACATCTTACCATTACAGTGTTTCTTTCTTGAAAACTAAAGGGTGTTGTGTTCTGTTATATCAGGAACACCTTACACCCAACAGTCTTATAAAGTGAGCGAGTCATTTCCATTCAAGTGGATCAGCAAAAAGTGGAAAGAAGGTTTTCATGTCACTTCTATGACGACAGCTGGCAGTCGCTGGGGTGTTGTGATGTCCAGAAACGCTGGATTCTCCGAACAGGTACGAATGCATTTTCATACTTGAAACGTTTTGTCGTTTTGATTCTTAGATGCATAAGTGAGTGCATCTGTAGAGGTCGCAATTGTGATCCAGTATTTACAAAGAGTCGATTGGGTTATATATTATCTTTTCAACGAGTCAGATAAATGAAGTTTGCCATAAAAGGAAATTGATCTAGTTGATCAAAACGCGGCCAATACGTTTGTTAAAATTTAATCTCCTTTTTTCAAGAAGTTGGGTATTTTCTGTAATACTATATTATTTGTAGTCTTAATTATCAGAATAAACAGATTTATATATCACAAAAAGTGTTTGTTTTGACTTTTGACCTACTACAAAACCATACTATTTTCGCCTCCAGTCACCAGAAGTTATAAACATGTCTATGTGATGATCCCAGGTTGTGGAGCTTGATTTTCTGTACCCAAGTGAAGGAATACATCGTCGATGGGAGAGTGGGTACAGGATCACATCTATGGCTGCTACATCAGATCAAGCGGCGTTCATACTGAGCATACCCAGGCGCAAGATGATGGATGAGACCCAAGAAACGTTGCGAACATCTGCCTTTCCAAGCACCCATGTGAAGGTAAAGTTTTGGTATTTTTTAGCTTTTATACGTTGTTTGCATCTCAAACTAGACGCTGATCAAGATAAAACAGGAAATCAGTCTAGTGTTATTAGAGTGGGGTAGTTGGGGTGCTTAGGAGTGTTGTAATATGACAAAACGGGTAGTAGTTTTACATGTTATTGAAGGGGGCTACTTCATTTGCAAACTCGCTTATTGTTTTGTTAAAGATTATTTAACTTATTAATGCATTAAATATGATCAATTATGTTGATATGATTACAAAAGAAAAGATCTCGGTAATTCTCAGCTTGTCTGACCTGTTTTCTTTCTAGCTACTCTTTTCCGGTTTACCTGTAAGACAGAGATGTAAAACATAGTCAAAAGTTCTTACCTTAACCATTCATAAGTTAATGATTCGAACACTTTACCCAATACCCTAGAGAGATAAATCATAATTCAAAGTCCCAAGTAGATGATCCAAGCTACCAGTTACCCCAGAGAGAGACTATACAATCCAAAGTCCTATATTAAATCATTCATAAGTAAATGACAAGTGCTTATAGTTATTAGTTACCCTAGTGAGGTAAAACATAATCTGAAGTCCTAAATAGAGGCATTCATAAGTAAATTATTCAAATTACTAATTAAGTAATTATCAATGGAGCATTTGTGAGAACGTAAATTGGCAATAAATAGCAATTTAAAAGCACAAGTACTGCCTGGGACAATAGATGTGACTGCCTGTTAGATCTCTTATGAATTTTTTTTGCTCATTTTGCAGGATAAGTGGTCAAAGAATCTCTACATTGCATCCATCTGTTATGGCCGAACAGTCTGCTGATTGACGTTGGAAGTGCTCTTTATTTTACTGTGAAGCTGACGAGAAAAGCCACCTGTATTTTGGGCCGAGGTGTTTTTTGTTGTATGAGCACATGTGACAATTGTAAATCTTCTAGTTATGATGCTTACAATGGTAAGAGATTTGATTATTGAAAGAACAAAGTGAGACATAGAAGCAAGATAAATGTGTGCCAAGCATGCGTGCTTTTAAGTTATGACGCACGACTTGGGACATGTTGTTTCTAGCTAGATTTGGTTCACAAGTATTGTACTCTTTTAAGAATCATGGAATGGGGAAATCAAAATTGTTCGGGTATTTTATACTTTGTGTGCTAATTTGATCAGCCTATTCTTATTTTCTAGTTAAGATGACGTTTTTCCCAATTTTGGCTATTTCTTTCGCTCTATATGGTTCATTTCTTATGACAGAATCTATTGTATTCGTATAGTTTACGAAGATATATAAATGAACAAAACACATAAACAAACATTTACGAACATAAACAGAACAAGACATGTTCGTGCTTGTTTGCTCAATTAAAAGAATGGAAAATATTGTTCATATATGTTTGTCCATTAAATAAATAAAAAAACTTCTCACCGAACAATTTTACGAACTATTTGTGAGCGTCCTATTTGTTTAAAGCCCTATTCGTATGAAAATCTGATTCTGGTTATTTAACCATAACTCGGTTGTGTGTGGGTTAAGACCCGGATAAAGTATTTATTTAGTTGGTCTTTTTTAAGTTGTATTTAGATACAACAAACTGATTCTGAGTTTCGAATTATGTACTTATTCAATTACTGTGTGTGGGTCGATCCTTGTTGCCATATAAATGTAATACTAAACAATATCTGTTAAACAATTTGTCTCCACCACACATGGACTATCTTCTTATCTTTAAATTCTCAAATTAGTTATGAATTAATGGTTCATATCAGGAAACTAAAAGGGAGGGCTCAAACTCAACTTTCGAAACCCTTGTGAGTAGAGTATGTGTTTTTGGTATCAGTTTAAATAAAGTTGGCGTTGAAATGTTAAAATTGATAAAGGAAGTAAAGAGGGTATTGTTAGAAACGCTCCGGCCGTTTGTTGAGATTCCTCGTCAAACACATTTATATATATATATATATATGAAAACTTGATTTCCATATATATCCACTTGTTCAACCAAATAAGTTGCCCATTCTCACATTTACATAAAAAATAAATAAACAAAATGTTTGGAACATTGTCGGAAGAAGTTGAAGTCAAGGTTGCAGCAAGCAAAGCCTGGCAGCTTTATAGCTCACTGGAGCTCGGAAAACTTGTCGCTAAACATTTCCTTGATAAAATCGAACTCGTTGAAGGTGATGGTGGTGTTGGTACTATTCTCAAGCTTACATATAAACCCGGTATGTACCCTTACAACTTCATCAATTAAGGTGAACTTTGAGATTAAGTGTGTTATATATAATATGATGAAGTAACTAGCACCCAATATCGTATTCCACGGTTTATGGGACCTTGGTTTGCAAGGCGTAACGATCGAACTTTTGGCTTCTGTCTCTAAAGCAAAGGCTTATTCACTTGATTTAAATCTTGCTTATCTACGATGAAGTAATTAAGTTTATTTTTATATTAGTGTATTGTTTATGTCATTTAATGCTTTTTTTTATTGCTTGACTTTAATATTAATGAAATGCTTTATTATTGTTGTATTTTGATATTTTTTCATTAAGATATGATGATATATTACTAACTAATTATTAACATGGTATTACATGTGTAGAGTATGGTCTTTCGCCGTGTAAAGAGAAGTTCATGAAGATTGATAACGAGGAAATGGTGAAAGAAGTAGAGGTTGTGGAAGCTAGGAGGGTTTCTTGATATCGGATTTACGCTTTATAGAGTGAGGATCACGATTAAAGCAAACCCAAATGACGAAATGGGCGAATCTTGTATTGTGCAATCAACGATCGAGTATGAGGTAATCGAAGAGGCAGCTTCAAATGCTTCTTTGGTGACTATGGAGGCACTGATGATCGTTATGAAGGTTGCTAACGAACATCTCATAAATTCTGGTTGAGCTATACGAGTATATAGCAAATAATATCTCTATGATCGTCTATAGATATGTGAAGTACGTAATATATGTACTAACAAACTTTGTATAATTAATTAGTGGATTTCATCCTTAATTTAAAAGGCTACACAAATGACTAATAGATATAATGGTAAATATAATCGATCAATAGATTTATATAAAATTAAGAATAAATTACTAAGACATCACTATCTTTCATAAATTATGATTTTGATCCTCATAGTTCGAAAGTCAACAATATTAGTCAAAAAGTCAACGTTTTTGGACCAAAACTATTGATGAGTCTCCAAAGTCAAAGACCAAAACCGTAATTTATAAAAGATAGGGATGAAACTTGTAATTTTTAACAAACCAAAGGGACGATTTTTGTAACTAACTCTAAAATTAATTTATTATGTAACTATAAACTATGCATTGCTAATGAGTAATGGTGGACTTGACCATTGTTAATGCTCTGATGAATGAAATGAATGTGTTAGTTGATAGATATGTGTTAGTTTAATTAGAAGTTCTGATCGAGGTGACAAAACCGATAAAAGAAATGAACAAGGTACAATATTATGGGAAGTGGCCTTACCATTAATTGTTATAAACGAAAACAATACGTACTCTACCTCCGGCCGGCCGTTGAGATTCCTCGTTATACATATTTATAAAGATAAGAAAACTTGATTTCCATAACCAATTATTCAACCAAATTTGCCCGTTCACATTAACATAAAATAAACAAAATGTTTGGAACGTTGTCGGAAGAAGTTGAAGTTAAGGTTGCAGCAAGCAAAGCATGGAAGCTTTATAGCTCACTGGAGCTCGGAAAACTTGTCGCTAAACATTTCCTTGATAAAATCGAACTCGTTGAAGGTGATGGTGGTGTTGGTACTATTCTCAAGCTTACATATAAACCGGGTATGTACCGTTACATTGTTACAACTTAATTAAGGTGAAACTGGTGGAAATTAAGTATATATGCGAGGAGTGTAATACATATGAAGTGATTACATCTCATTAGGTAAAACACATTAGTTTGTAATGTTATGTACGTTAAACTTGTAAATTGCAAAAGTTAGAAAAGTGAGTTGATTATTTGTGATACTCTATATATTGAAATCAAAATCAGATGCGGTTAATAAGTACGGCGAATATGGACCTTTTCATGTTTTCTATAGGAGAGATTTTGTTAATATCTTGATCATCTCTAAAAAAGACAGGAGAAAAACTCTCAACCAAACGAGTGTCGAGCCAAATTGCGATTAAAACTATGAAAATGATTAGATCATCTCTAAATAATCCAATTACTTATGTGTTGTTTATTTCATCAATTGTTTGTTTTAGCTATTGTTTGACTTTAGATATTAATATTAATAAATTACTTTTTTATTATTGTTATTTTAATATCAATGATGTGTTATGAAATCATTATTATGTGGCTATCCACATTCACCTCCCTAACCTTTCATATTCTATCCATTATGTATGTCTTAATTGTATTAATGTTATGTGGCCTATATATAGTGGCTAATGTATGTTGAATTGAGAGATCAATAAAAGAACTCTTCTCATCTCTATTCTCTTATGTCTATTCTCTCTATAATTGTTGTATGTTATGTTATACTTTGCTATTAGGTCGTTGTTTCACAACACGTTATCAGCACGAGCCTCTTTTGATTTTGTGTTAAGCAGTAAATGATTTTGGCGTGAAAATTCAGAAAAGGGGAAAGTTAAAGGTAACGGAGAGAAATTGATTTATACATATAACCATTGTCGAAGAACTTGATTGCAAAAGGTAAATATTTTTAATCATATACCATTGCTTCTAAAATCTGAGTTTATGGCAGTTTGGTTGAGGTAAACAAATACTTTTAATATTTTCTTTACAATAAATTGATGACCGTCTTTGTTAGTTAATTTTATTATGTCTTCGATTTGCAACAAGATATTACCATGCTTGAAAACAGAGTTTAATTGATTACCCTAAACAATGAAACGTGACCTCCTATTGTTATCTATGTTTTGGATTCCATTATACCTGCCCTATCAATATTTTTATAGCTTTCATGTGTGCATAGTTTCATGTTGGCTAATACTAAACAATTTTTGATATTGACATTGCATGTATATTTTATCTTGTTTAATTATCTATTTATTTATTTGTTTATGATATTATGCCTACTTATGATGTTATTTGCAATTCCTCAGTGTTGTTTTATTAAGAGTAACAAGATATGTTTTTATTCGGGTATGTTTTGATTCTTATATTCTCTTCATTGGTATCATATAGTATATGTTTCAGGTTACACTCGTTAATATGTTTCATGATGTTATCTATGTGATTTAATTTGATGAAGTAAAAATTTGTTTTGTCGCTAATTGAAACTAATTTCATTCATGTTTGTTAGAATAGATATATGAAACGTAATTTGCATGTATATATTGTTATTAAGAGGTAATTTTGGTGATAGGAAATTCATTATTTCCGAAGGCAGTGAAACTTTGACTTCTCTATATATATTGTAGTAGATTTCTGAAATAATTTACAATAGTGTACACGTTATTAATCATGTGTGATATACAAAATGCAATGTTAGGGTTATGAGAATGTATGCAATATATAGTCTATAAAATATCAAATAGAGAAGATTGTAATGCCGGCCTCATCAAAAATTTTCACGTTTCTATTTCGACGACATAAGATGAATTGTCTTTTACTCAAAAGGTTATTATTATTATTAGTAGTGTATAAGCAAAAACAAAAATATAATTTATATTTATGGACTCTTCATATATATGTTAAGATACAATAATTATAATAGTTATTACACTATGGATTCGATTCAAGTCCTCAACTTTAAAGTACTAAATACCGTTTTCTTTGAGAGTATATTTTGAGGATCTAATTTCCAAAAGAAAGTCCTTTTAAGTTATGTGTTCATGAAAATACTACGTCCATTTTGAAAAAATAGATTTCCCTTTGTTAAACCATGTATGAAAAGTTAATGAAGATCGAGTATGAGTTTTTACTTTTGTTGTGATTATGAAATACGGTTATTAATTATGAACCCATGTATGAGATAATTATTTCATTTTCTTTACAAATTTTACATGGACTTGAAAAATTAAGTACACTAAAAGTATAATTAAAGTGTTGACTATCGATCATGAATGATGATATTATGTGTGATTTAAAACTCCAAAATGCGTTACATGGCCTTAGACTTTTAGTTATGATATCATATGAAAAGTTTCTCAATGTCACTTAAATATGATTTGTGCTAGCTTATTGATTAACCGCAAAATATGTACAACTTAGAATTGTATGTTTATTTTATATAATTATAAGACTGCATTATATTTGAGTATATTAAATTATTTAAGCACTTTAGAGGAGTTGATATAATTAAATTTGTCACGGGAAACAAAATTGTTAAAACAATTAACTTATTATGACTTATATTAAAGCATATATATATGTCCATCTTTTATATTTTATGGATCTTGGTTATTTGATCAGTGACATGATTAAAGTAATAAATTGAAATGTCACTTATGGTCATGAAAATTACATTTGTGTAAATGTAGGATCATGAATAAATGAAAAGATATGTGTATATTAAATATTATAAAGATTGCTAAGCATTGAAGGTATATGAAATATAAGAAAGATCGATATATCTTAAATGACTCGAATTATTTTGAGTTTTGCATATATCTATAAGTTATGTGGTTTTATATGCTTATGAGAAACTTCATTTAATGGTTAATGGCATATGCATGTTTAGCAAAATTTGTCATTTTACTACGTTTTCTTGTTCGATATCAAGTGCAATTGAAGCACATATTGTCATAAACTAGAGGTTTATGAATCAAGATTATTTGATAAATTGGCATGACCGGATAGACCATCCCGGGTAAATGGTGATGCGAAATATGTAGAAGATTGAAGAGATTCTTCAAAGTGATTATTTAAATTGTGAGTATTTGCTCTATAAGAAAGTATATGCCAAATTAAATAAGGGTTGAATGCTTTAAAATAATGGAACATATGCAGAGGAGATGTATATAGGCCTATACATCGTCCATATAGATCATTTAGTATTTTAAATCGATGCATCGTCTAAATGGTCATCAAAGTCGCAACTTGAAGTTTGCGTAATTAATTGCTCATGTTATGAGACTGAGAACATGTTCCATTTTGTATTGGAAATAATGATTAGTTTTATAATGATCATTTGAGAGCAAAATGAGTAACTTATAGTTTGGGGCCATGTTATTTAACATGAGAATATATGAATTCGCATCATGCCAATTGTTTATTGTATTTCCTCCCCGTTGAATTTGGTTTATGGTCAGAAACCAAGTACGTCTCATATTAGAGTTTTGAATGTGCAATATATAATTAAGTTGCTCCACCATAATGCACAAAGATGAGACTTCAAAGAATGTTGATGTTGTTGGGTAGAGTTAAAACATGAAAGAGGTGTACGTATTCAATAAAGCCATCATTGGAAGATTTGTTTATGGCTTACGTTTCTCATTGATATGATTTAGTTTTCCCAACATTAGGGGGAGATGTTCCCAACATTAGGGGGTCCCAACATTAGGGAAAAAATGGAAAGCAGCTGAAATGAATAAAAATGAATTATCAAAGTTCCTCACACCGATAAATATTATATTAAAGTTTGTGGGATAATTCATTCACAAAATATAGTATTTGCCAGCATGTTAACTGACGAGAAAGAGATAGTGATTAAATCACATATAACAGCTGCTAATGCTCCAATTGATAATGAGTCTACACATATTTAAACTATGGTAGATAAGTCGATTCCAAATAAAAATCCTCAAAAGAAAGGAGCAAGAAATTGAGATGGTCAGATTCGAGGTATGAAAGACCCCATTATAATTATTGATGAGTAACTAGACATGATGGTTTTAAATAAACCTCAGGTACCTGGAACAAATGAGATCTCAATAAATTGTGACATGTCTAGAGACTTGTGGAATCGAAAATAAATAAAAACGACGTCGAGTTTGATTGAATATGATAGCGCTAAGTGTATGACTAATGGTGAGGATCTTGAAAGCATGCATGCACATAAATTGATATGATATAGATGATTGGCCAATATGAAAAGACGCTAGTAGTTTGGGACATGAAGTCCAAGCACTTGAAAGTGTAGAAATATATATATGGTGGAAGCAACTATTGATAAATTAAAAGTCTGGCAATGTGAGAAAATTTTTATTCGCGTCTAAAGAATATATGAATAGGGCTCATTTGATATCGAGATTGCATGAGGGATATAAAATGCATGACGCATATCTCGTGATATAAAAAAACATAAAACATATGTTAAAAAGATCGTAAATATTATTTGATCATATATGGTATATGGACAAGTCTTACCGTAGAGTATATCTATTGAAAAGTACCATATAAGTTATTATGTTTTCCCAATGAAACTCTATAAAGAAATCCGGATTTGAATATGATATAATCATGATCGGAATATCAATGGAACTCAGAGGGAGTGTCCAATGGTGATTGAATAGGTACAAAAATATACATGCGATACTACAGACAAAGTTTGTCTTGGTTTATAAATTAAGAAATCTCGAGGATGAAACTATTGTGCGTCATGAAAGCAAATAAAGATAATATATTTTGTATGGATAAATGACGCTCATGCTTATGAGGTCACTTAACGATGAAAATGCCCTTTTAATGTTCAAAATAATGATCACAATGTTGGTTTATAAGTGTTATAGAAGTACTATTATTTTTGCTGGTGATACATGAAATAATACATCATTCAATATAAAGTTGGTTGGGCCTAACTTGTGAAGTATCATGATATATTTAAATGAGATGTATGATGTATGTTTAATGGTTAAATGTGATATATGAACCACATGCAAAAGAATAATATTTGAACACGAGGATAAAATAAAGGTATAGTATATCAAAGCATTAATTACGATTAAATCAAAATGATGGTTTTGATATTGGTTTGTGTCAATGGCAATTGTTCAAATAATGTAATTATTAGCGGGAGTGTTATGTTTCAACATAACAATGTGCATTTGGTAAAGTCTCTTCGGTTAATATTTAGCTTCATGCTATGATGTTTATTATATTTTCCTAAGGATATCATTGAGATAAAAACTTGAATATATGTGAATATAAAAGATCTCTATGAAATTTCTATATTTGAAAGATTACGAGAAGACAATTTTCTATATGGTAGATCTTAGCAATGAGATAGTTACTAAGGGTGATATATGATGTATGAAAACATTCTTGATAAAGATGTATTTTCATGGATTATACTTAAATGGTTTGTATATATGGTCATATGATATTGATAATGAACACTTTTCTTCTTCAAGAATGGAGATAAAGTTCTCGGTTTAAAATACCATATTTGAGTAACATTCAGATATTAGTAATATATACACTGATATATTGTAATTTGCTGAGAAGATAGAGATCTTATCTTATGAGAATACATTAAAATGGGTAAATATATGTTTTATTACCCTCAAGATATCAAAGGTATAATTTTACATTATACTAACCTATCAAAGTAGTTTTAGTTTGTTTTGATAATGCAGGATGATCGACTACAAACGGATTTGTATTATAAGTGTGACATCAACTTCATCATATATTATAAGTGAATTGACAAATCAACATAAAGATAATGCAACATGGATGTTTTCAACTACTGAAGTTGTATATCAACAGAAGCTTGTTCGTGATATTAATGACTTAAGAAGCTCAAGTGATGTGATCATCAGGGGGAGAAGATACGCGCTGCACTCTTTTTCCCTTGGCCATGGTTTTGTCCCATTGGGTTTTTCCTGGCAAGGTTTTTAATGAGGCAGCATCCCCAAGCGTATCGAAAAAACTATGTACTCTTTTTCCTTCACTAGGTTTTTGTCCCATTGGGTTTTCCCTAGTAAGGTTTTAACGAGGCATATTCTTTTAACTCGTGGATAGCCAAGGGGGAGTGTTATGAAATCATTATTATGTGGCTATCCACATTCACCTCCCTAACCTTTCATATTCTATCCATTATGTATGTCTTAATTGTATTAATGTTATGTGGCCTATATATAGTGGCTAATGTATGTTGAATTGAGAGATCAATAAAAGAACTCTTCTCATCTCTATTCTCTTATGTCTATTCTCTCTATAATTGTTGTATGTTATGTTATACTTTGCTATTAGGTCGTTGTTTCACAACAAAACAATGTATTTTTTAAGTATACATATTTTTGTTTCTAATGACTAATATTATAAAATTTAAAAGGTAAAATTCAATAAAAATGGAGTCTAGTTTTCATTATGATTGTTATTAATGTGGTGTGGAAGTCGATCGATGATATATGTGATTAATTATAAGAACATTATGGACATCACTCTTCATGTGAAGCTAATCGTGGCTTCTGTTATTTGATTATTATTGTTCTTTCCTTTTGTACCACTATGTCTTAAGCTAACATGGTACGTATTACATGTGTAGAGTATGGTATATCGCCGTACAAAGAGAAGTTCACGAAGATCGATAATGAGAAAATGGTGAAAGAAGTAGAGATTGTGGAAGGAGGGTTTCTTGATATTGGATTTACGCTTTATAGAGTGCGGATCACGATTAAAGCAAACCCAATTAATGACGGAACGGGTGAATCTTGTACCGTGCAATCAACGATTGAGTACGAGGTAAAAGAAGAGGCAGCTTCAAATGTGTCTTTGGTCACCATGGAGCCACTGATGATCGTTATGAACGTTGCTAACGAACATCTCATAAATTTTAGTTAATTAGCTACACTAGCAAATATCAAAATTTCTCACTTTTGTGTCAGATTTCTTAATTTGGTGTTTGCACTTTGCAATAAAGTTCAAGTTTCATTTGACTCGAATTATGTTAAGCAAAATCGAATGGATCATGGATGTATATAGAAAAAGAGTATACAATAATCAATAATCATCTCTATGTATATGACGGAGTAATTAATATATACTAACAAACTTAATTTGTATGATTAGTTGTTTACCCCGCCGGCTCTAACTTTGTTATTTAAAATTTTGCATCCTTACAAATGGATACACTCATCCATCTGATTAATCAATAAACATCGCATATACAACCAATTTTGGATTTTTATCAACTAGAAACAAAGTTACATAATGATTAATCAATCTAGCTTGTTTCTAACAAAAGCATATTAACCATTAAGATGCTCCTACTAAACCTTTTGCCATCATCCCTTGACTAGCTAGCCTATCTACTTCAATACAAATATATATATGCCCATTTTATATATGTCCATTTGATCAACCAACATTGTAATCAAACAACATGTTCGGAACATTGGTGTCGGAAGACGTAGAAATTAAGGTTGAACCAAGCAAAGCATGGAAGCTTTGGAGCACACTCGACTTTGTCAAAGTCGTGTCTAAAGAAATACTCGATATACTTGAAGTAGAGGGGGATGGCGGTGTTGGTACCGTTCTCAACCTCATCTTTAAACCTGGTATGTGTCGCTACAACTTACGCATGTCTATTATTAGATATTCAGAAAGAAAGTTATAAATTACCGTTTCATATTTTGATATACCACAATACATAAGTTTTGAAATAGATCGACCGTACCAAGATATTAAATCAATGACTTTGTTGTAAAATTTATTTTATGTTGTATTCAAATCGTTGTCTAATTGTAGTATTTTCATGTACCACAACATATATAACTTTTAAAATAAACCGTGCCAAGATATGAAATCAATGTAATTTATATGTAATTACGCTCCCTTTATATAGATTATTCAAACGGTTAGTTGTTATTAGTGTGCATAAAAAAATTGTATCTTTTATATCAATAGCCCACTTTTGAAATTTATGATAAAAAATAAAACTATTTACGTATTTTAACGACATCACATAGAGCTGTCATTAGTAATACCCTAAATTCAACTAGTGATCAAGTAATGTTACGTGTGTAGGGTTTTGGATTTCATCATACAAAGAAAAGTTTGTGAAGATCGACCATGAGAATATGACGAAAGAAGCGGAGGTTGTGGAAGGAGGGTTTCTCGATATTGGATTTAGTCTCTACAGATGTCGGTTTGAGATTAAAGAGAACCCAAACGACGAAACGGGCTCATCATGTATGGTGAAAGCAACAATTGAGTATGAGGTTAAGGAAGAAGCTGCTTCAAATGTTTCTCTAGTCAACATGGATCAATTGGTTTATGCTATCAAGGTTGCCGGCCAACATCTTGAGAATTCTAGTTAATTTGTAAGACGTGGATTAATTTGGTCATTACATCGGCTATTCCTATGTTCTATGTTTGTTTCGATTATTGTGTATTTCACTGCTTATGTGAGTACTTGTATAAGTTAATTAAGAAGCAAGTTAATTTGGTGTGACTCGAATTGAATGATTTTCGATAATTCAAATGGATAAATGCCTAGCAATTCAAGATGCATATATATACTATTATTGTCTCTAGTTTTGAGTTTTGCTTACTGACTTTTGTCCCTAATTAGAGTAAAATGACATCTTTCTTTGAAACATATTTACCTTTTCCTATTTACCTTAAACTTATAGGTTTATTGATCATAAATATGAGTATTTGTTGAAACGAGCCTATACTAGATATTAATGTTATCATTGCTTGATTGGCACACTGTTTAAATTAAACAATATGCGGTTAATTGTAAAAAATTAATGATTATAATGTCTAAAATGCTTGCCTAAAAATAACTGTAGGAAATTTATCAAGATACATGAACAAGCTAGATTAGAAATGAACTTTTATATGTAAAAAATGGAAATAATGATATTAAATTGGTTAGACGTATCTAAACTTGTGTATTTTAAGCATATAGCATTACTTAGAAGAAAAAAAAGTTATGTTTTTCCTTTAATTTCCAGGTGATCGTTGAGACTTTGACCCCAGGCTTTGAGTAGTATGTAATGAATAGAAGTGAATTATTTTTCTGGTATATAAGAAGAGATCGATATGATATGTTTAAACATCAACATATATGGACTTATACTAAAAAAAAAATAAAAAAAATAAAATATGGACTTATACTGTATGTTCAACATAAAGTAGTGAAGTATTTCAATCAATTGTTGTTATGTCAAATTTGCTTAATTTAGTATTGTAAAATATGTTCGATCAGAGTATTAGTTATTGGGGGCAAGGGTGTAGAGCCGAAATTGGCAAATCGGCAAGTTTTCCAGCCAATAGAAACGCGCCATGTGGCTATGAAAGATTTTACCAAAAATTTGCCAATGTTTGCCAAATTAGAGGGTGTAGTTGCCGATTGGTTTCATGGGTTTAAACACACACAAAAAAAAAAGTGGGTCCTTCCCTTATTTTTGTGAACAAAAAACTTGCCAAAGAGTGGCCACAATCGGCCAAATATAGCCGATACTACTTGCCAAAAAGAGCCAATATCACTTGCCAATGCACATGCTATAGGAAGCCAAAGAGCCAAAAGAAGCCAATAAAACTTGCCGATCAAATAAGCCGACTTACACCCTTGTCCCTTACATTTATGATCGATCTTCATCAAACATGTTTTATTATTGTTAAGGTTTAGCTAATGTTTTGTTTTTGACTAATATGATCGTAGCGGCATGAAAGATGTTACTTGTTGATAAAAGGATTCTTTTGAGAAAAAACAGGCATGACCATACAAAAGATGGCATCATGAGAGTTTATTATCGAATTTTCAACTATTTTACATGTGAAAATCCTTAACCTTATATATATATATGATAGGGAAAGAGTCCTTAACTAGTTGCATCAAAAACATCACGAAGTGAAAACCGGTGGCTCGGCCTTCGTTGATGGGGTTTTTTCTTATGTCTCGGGTTTCCTGTAATCGGCATAAGTTTTTTTCTAACCATTTTGCAACCTTAGCAGTTAAAGTTTCCGCTTGGTTCATTTTTGTATTATGTTGTATTTTGTTTATACTTTGATCACTAGCATGTTGCTAGTAGATCTTTTTTTTATTATTAATTGATGTGTCTCAATATATACATATTTCCCACATCTTATTTGGACGTTTTAGACACGTTTGTTAGCCGTTTATACATGTTTTGTGGTGCTTTATGGTATTTGCTAGTGATTTCAGGTCTACAGCAGGTACATTGCTCATAAATGGTAGAAAATAGCTTAAGAGTGTTCCATATGCACTAACGGATGAAGCACGATGTAGAACAAAGCTGAAATCCCAAACCTGACAGAAATCGCGGCGCGACCAGGGAACATCGCGGCGCGATACAATACAAAAGTCCAATCGCGGCGCGATTATGGTGGCTCACGACGCGACAAAAAAGTTCTGGATTGAAACGTCCCAGTTTTTGCACACCTCGCGGCGCGATAGACTTGACTCGCGGCGCGATGCAGCGCTGGTCTGACAGTTTTCTCTCTCCTGGGTATAAATACCATCACCCACTCAACCCTAAACTAATCTTGGATACTCCAGCCTCCATACTTAGTCTCCAGCCGATTTTAAGGGATTTTCAAGGGTTTTTCATCATCCAAACTATTTTGAAGACTTGAAGATTAATTTTGGCTATTGTTACTTATTGTAGATCGGTTGTAACCTCGATTTGGATTATTACTGTTGGAATATATAACTAAATATCATTATTCACGAGTACGCAACGGAAGCAAATCAAACCATGTAATCAAATAATTAACCTTGAAATAGGATTAAGGAATACATCTTAATGTAGATGATAAAGTAAAGAAACTTTAAAAGGATTTGAAGTAAATCCCTCTACGATTGCACACACGATCCACCGATATAGGTGTGCTAGCACTTGATCACGAACCGAGCAACCTTTGGCTTGATCTCCTTCTTCAAAGCCGAAAACCAAAAACCCAAAGGGTTTTTTCCCTTGGTTTTGGCCGTCCAAAATAAGAGAGGAGAGGGGGAGATGAGAGGTTTTTGGAGTTACAATTCTTATGTGTAATTGTTAAAGAAAACCATAAGCCTACCTATAGTATTTATAGGTAGACCCAAACTTGGCCATCAAGTTTAGGGTTTCACTAGGAAACCTAGTAGGGAGGCCGACCCCCTATGGCTTTTCTAGAACCTTCCCTAATCGTTTTATCTCCTTACTTTAACGACCGTTAGCTAGTAACCGTTAAATATTAACGACAGTTCGTTAACTTATTCGTGATCCATATTAATTAATAAATCAATTAATATTAACTATATTTGAATCGAGACGTGTGACCCCGTAGGCTCAAATCATTTCCGGACATACGTTCATTTTACGTGATCACATACTAATAGCTCCCACTTGAGCTCGTAACAAATGAAGGTAATAACATTGGTTAGCGTCTAGCAACACGCCAATGCTCCCAGAAATATTTAAGTATAGTTTCTTAAAGTATATTTAAATGGTTGAGGCATTTATTATCCTTTGTTCAGATACCGTGTTAAACATGAATATGGATCAATGTCATTTCATGATTTAACGATTCTGTTTCTCATTTCATTACTTAAGATTACCAAACATAATCCAGACACATCTGGATTCATTTGGATATGGCCATGTAAACATCTTAAATAGTCCCAATGAGGGGCCCAATGGTATCATTCTGCAACTATTAGTTGGAGGAACAAATCATGTATTGACTACACGTGTCAGTCATCATACTTCACTACACTTTCTGAAAATAGCCCTTTATGTACTCCCTTATTCAGGAGAGTTAGAACTATATCTAGTAAGTGCAATCCATACATGCTGACCTGCTTGTATCTCAAGTCAAAGGATCAATAAAGTAACCATGTACGAATTTTACTTAATGACGCTGATCCATAAAGTGATAAATTCGTTAGTGGGGTAGTCCGATATGCATCATATGGATACCATGTGAGTTTGGTGGGACCAGCCATTATATATTCAAAGAATATAACCAATCGCTCAGATTTGTCTAGTTTAATTATATTCCCATATAATTAATCGACAATGGACAATTTAGAATATTTAATAAAATATTCAAGGATTAAACATGCAAATATAGGATACAATTAATACTAAATGAAATCAAACATATCAAGTACTTTATTTCATTATGAAAGATATAAATTGTTTAACATCCCTTATCCAAATACCGAAACAACAGATTTACATGAAATAACTAGCTAATTTAAGTCCTATGCCCTCGGCATGCCTTTCAAGCTTGGGCCTAGCCAAAGCTTTTGTGAAAGGATCAGCTAAGTTAAAATTTGTGTGAACTTTGAGTAATTTTATCTCTCCTAGTTCGATCTGCTCACGAACATAGTGATATCTTCTAGCATAATGTCTGGCACCTTTCTGAGCTCCGGGCTCGTTGGCAATGATTAATGCACCAGTGTTATCACAGTACATATCAGTGGGTAAGTCACTCGAGGGAATCACGTCAAGCCCGCTAATGAACTTCCTTATCCAGACTACTTCCATTGCGGCTTCTGAGGCGGCAATGTACTCAGACTCTGTTGCAGACATGGCAACTGTGGTTTGCTTCTTGCTTTTCCAATCCACAGCACCTCCGTTCAAAACGAAGACGAATCCTGACTGAGACTTCGTGTCATCTCTATCAGTTTGAAATCCAGCATCACAGTATCCGGTCACTTTGAGCTCTAAGTCTGGATTTCCTCCATACACCAAAAACATATCTTTAGTAGCCCGTAGGTACTTCAGAATGCTCTTAACAGCAGTCCAGTGACTTTCACCTGGATTCTGTTGATATCGGCTAATGATGTTTTGCGCGAACGCCACATCGGGTCTAGTGCATCTAACCGCATACATAATAGATCCCACAGCCGAAGCATAAGGGATTCTTCGCATACGCTCCACCTCATTAGGTGTAGTAGCACCCTGTTTGATAGATAAACTAAGTCCTTCTTGCATAGGTGTAAACCCACGCTTAGAATTCTCCATCTTGAATCGTTTCAAGATCTTATCAATATAAGCACTTTGACTTAGTCCAATTAACCGCTTTGATCTATCTCGGTAGATCTTGATTCCAAGAATGAATGCCGCTTCTCCTAAATCTTTCATGGCAAAACACTTTCCAAGATGGGATTTAACATCTTGCAACATTGGAATGTGTTTTCCTATGATCAATATGTCATCAACATATAAGACAAGGAAAGTAACATTACTCCCACTAGTTTTGCGATATACACATGGCTCATCGGGATTTTGAACGAAACCAAACTTTTTGATTTCTTCATCAAACCGCTTATTCCAACTTCTTGATGCTTGCTTTAGTCCATAAATAGACCTTTGAAGCTTGCATACTTTGTTGGGATGTTTTGGATCAATAAAACCTTCAGGTTGATCCATATAGACTTCTTCATCCAAGTAACCATTTAAGAAGGCAGTCTTAACATCCATTTGCCATATCTCAAAGTCATAGTACGCAACTATGGCTAAGAGAATCCTAATAGCTCTAATGTCCGCAACTGGAGAAAAGGTCTCATCATAGTCAACACCGAAACATTGAGTATAACCTTTCGCCACGAGACGAGCTTTATAGGTGTGTACATTTCCATCCATGTCCGTCTTCTTCTTGAAGATCCACTTACACCCAACAGTTTGAGCATTTTGTGGAAGATCAACCAAGCTCCAGACTTGATTGTCTTTCATGGATTTTATTTCCACCTTCGTAGCTTCAAGCCATTTGTCAGATTCCGGATCTGGTAATGCAGCTTTGAAATTTGGAGGCTCATCGAGATCTCCTAAAACGTTTTCTTCTACCATCAGACATAATCTGTCAGTAGGACGTCTTGTCCTTACGGACCTACGAAGTGGAATCGCTTCATCATCATCGACTTGAGGTTCATCACTTTGAACATTCCCCCCCCCCAAGTTGATGATTGCTGGGAGCTTCAGAAGGTGACACATCTTCTTCTTGAGTCTCATCAAGTTCTACAACCCTCCCACTGTTCGGTTGAGCTAAGTTCTTTTCAAAGAATTCAGCGTATCGAGCAACGCGAACAGTGTTTTTGACTGGGTCATAGAAGTCGTAACCCATCGTTTCCTTAGGGTATCCGACAAAGATGCACTTAGTAGTTCTTGGTCCAAGTTTGTCAGGCGTATCGCGCTTCACAAGTGCCTCACATCCCCAGACTCTTAAGTAAGACAGATTAGGGATATCTCCATGCCATAATTCATATGGTGTCTTGTCAACCTTCTTTGTTGGAACCATATTGAGAATGCGTACAACAGTCTCTAGAGCATAATCCCAAAACGAAATTAGGAGAGTTGTAAGGTTCATCATAGATCTCACCATGTCTAGCAAGGTTCGATTTCTCCTTTCAGACACTCCATTATGTTGAGGAGTGTATGGAGGAGTAAGCTGTTGGACAATTCCACACGCTTTCAGATAATCCTTAAACTCTTGGCTTAAGTATTCACCACCTCGATCTGAACGAAGAATCTTGATGGTTTTGCCGAGTTGATTTTCTACTTCATTTTTAAACTCTTTGAATGTTTCAAACACTTCATGTTTATGTTTAAGCAAGTAAACATAACCATAACGACTGAAATCATCCGTAAACGTTATGAAGTAGCTAGCTCCTTTTCTTGACACATGTCTAAATGGGCCGCAAACATCGGTATGAATGAGTCCAAGAAGATCTTTAGCCCTCTCCGGTTTATGCAGAAAAGGTTTTCTAGTCATTTTGCCGGAAACACATGACTCGCATTTATCAAACGATTCATCATTTAATTGTAAGATCCCCTCACGTTGGAGTCTTTCAATGCGATTTTTGCCAATGTGTGCAAGACGACAGTGCCAAAGATAGGTAGAGTCCAAGTTAGTCTTGGCTCTTTTGCTAACATTATACATTGAATTATCATTTAGTGAATCACAACCACGCATATCAATTTCATAAATACCATTATTATCAATAGCATCAAAATAATGAACATTATTTTTAGAAACTGAAATACCATTATCATTAAAAACAATAATGAATCCGTTGTGTTTTAACACTGAAACTGAAACTACACCTCTAGTAATAGATGGCGCATAATGACAATTGTCTAAAACAATAATTAAACCGGAAGGAAGAACTAAATGATATTCTACAATAGCTTCAACAGGTGCTGGTAGACCATTGCCCACGAACAGCTGCAAAGCTCCGGGCTTCAGCTTCCTCCTTTTCCTAAGTGCCTGTAATTCATTACAGATATGAGTTCCACAGCCAGTGTCATAAACCCATGATTTACGCTTAGTAAAGGAAAATAATTCAATAGTGAAGATACCTGAAGCACTAGCACTGCTAGCTTGCTTCTTCTTCACATTCAACTCGGCAAGATACTTGGGACAGTTCCTCTTCCAGTGCCCGACTTCATTACAATGATGACAGGTCTGGTCTTTTGCCGGATGCTCTTTTTTAGCCGGAGGGGTTTTCTTTGGTTTGGGGAAATTAGCAGCTTGCTTACCCTTGCCCTTACCATCAAACTTGCCTTTAGCTTGGTGCGATTTCTTAGCTTTCTGGATCCGACCCCCCTTTATCATAAGAACATTTGGGTCATTGGCCTTCTTTGGAATCGTCTTCTCATATTCATTGAGCATAGCATGAAGTTCAGTGACGCTCTTTTTCATAGAGTGCATGGTATAGTTTTGCACAAAGCCCTCAAATTCCTTAGTAAGGGATTTGAGAATCATGCCAACTTTTACCTCTTTATGATAAGCGTACTCCATCGAATCCAATTTGTCAAAAATGCTCTTCATCTTGAGCACATGACTGCTAACCGATTTTCCAGATTCAAGTTTCATGTCATGGAGTTCCACGACTAAGTCGAATAGTTCCACTCCAGCTTGTTTTTCATACAAGGATCTAAGTTCTCTGATCATATCATATGGAGTGTAATTCTCGAATTGTTTCTGAAGCTCGGGAGACATGCTCGCAAGCATCAAACAACAAACTTCATTGAATCTAGTGTATTGAACTCTATATTCAGTTCTTTCAGCTGCTGTTGATTCAGCACCTGATTCGGTTGGCCATTGCCTTTCAATGACATCCATGCGTTCTTCAACTCTTAGAACAATTCTTAGTTGACGATACCAGTCATTGAAATTTGATCCATTAAGCTTTTCTCTTTCAAACATTTGTCGAAAAGCATTGGTGTTTGTAGGAGGATTCATTGCCATCTACAAAACAGATTAAGTTCAAAAATCAGTATTTTTGATAATAAATCCTTAAGAAATCAATTACCCAATGTTTATAAAATAAACAATTAATTTCATTAAGGCTAGGATCCAATTGACATACACTCATTTCATCAGTTGATCTGCTAGAAATGATTGTACTCAAAAGGTAAGTGACGAGCAGTAATTGCATTACATGTGCAATTCCTAGTAAGAATGGGACCTACAAATTACATTTGATTCATCAAGTGATTTGTAGTCATGTTTTGTCCCATCTTTTGCCACGGGTTAAGGTCTCACCGCTTAACTCGCTTTAAGTCGTCCAACCAAGAACGCGCAAATTTGTCCACCACTGTGTACAGTGAGTGGGATTTGCCATGCAACTGCCATTTCACCACTGTGTACCAGTGAGTAAAACAACAGCCACAAGTGTCCTTTACAAGTTGGATGGCAATGACTTAAGTTTATTGGGTCAATCAATTTGATGTGTGATCAAAAAGTTATGTTTGAAGATTCATGCATATCTTCTAAACATAATATGTTTATAAAACTCATTTTTATTGCCTTTAAATACAAAAGAGCTCGGTAGCACCATTTGAACGCACAAAGAAGCGCAAGGGCAAAGGTTTGCGATGGACGCAATTAAAAACCCGCCCTTTTAGGAGGCTAACGCACTCCGACTTATACCTCTCTTAGAGTTTGTTCAAATGGGTGAGCCGGTGTATCTTTTGATTTAGGGCACCAATTTTATAAACAAAATCATTATTTCAATGTAATTTAGTCAAGTTTAATTTTCGAAAAACAATTTTGCACACAATTTTCTTAAAGGGCAAAACTAAACATATTAAATATAAACACGTAACAATTAGGTATCCATCCCCTGTTAGGCCACTATGGTTTAAGATTGGCTCCCCTTTCTCAAGGAAAAGGACCACATACATCAAGTAAACTTGATTGCGTAAGCCAAAATTTAATAACAAATTTATCACATAAACACATAAGGTGCTGATTTGAAAAATCCAGCAGCTTCACGACCCATTTAGGCCTAGAGGATGGCCGAACTGGACTTAGCACAGAACTACAAAGTTGTATCCCTATGAGTCAAGTATCTACTGTTCAAAGGACGACTTCTAACTCCTTACGGATTAAAAGATATGATCGTTTTAGTGGACTGGTGTCAAGCAGCAACATTAATATATAATTATCACATTGTCAAACAATTAATTATTTTAATTATCCACCTAAAAAGACCTAGTGATCAAGTAATTTTATCATTATAACTAAGTAATAATCATAAATCAATTGCATGTAAAAACTCATGATTATTACTTCTTTTTAACAATTAAAATAGAGGTAATCCATAAACGCATGCAATTAACACATTAATCATGCAATAAATCAAAACTTGCAATTTGGGTTTCCTAAAAAAAAAAAAATTTATTTCCAGATTTTCGAATTGGGGTTTATCAAAAAAAAATAATTTTATTGTTTATTTCATTATTTTATTACAATTAAACCAATTAATTAATAAAATAATCAAAATAATTTCATAAAAAATTCGAAAAATATGAAACCTTAATCCCCCTTCAAGTTTTGATTTTTAGGTAATTAAAAATCACATGGGTGGCTCGTGATACCACTGTTGGAATATATATCTAAATATCATTATTCACGAGTACGCAACGGAAGCAAATCAAACCATGTAATCAAATAATTAACCTTGAAATAGGATTAAGGAATACCTCTTAATGTAGATGATAAAGTAAAGAAACTTTAAAAGGATTTGAAGTAAATCCCTCTACGATTGCACACACGATCCACCAATATAGGTGTGCTAGCACTTGATCACGAACCGAGCAACCTTTGGCTTGATCTCCTTCTTCAAAGCCGAAAACCAAAAACCCAAAGGGTTTTTTCCCTTGGTTTTGGCCGTCCAAAATAAGAGAGGAGAGGGGGAGATGAGAGGTTTTTGGAGTTACAATTCTTATGTGTAATTGTTTAAAAAAACCATAAGCCTACCTATAGTATTTATAGGTAGACCCAAACTTGGCCATCAAGTTTAGGGTTTCACTAGGAAACCTAGTAGGGAGGCCGACCCCCTATGGCTTTTCTAGAACCTTCCCTAATCGTTTTATCTCCTTACTTTAACGACCGTTAGCTAGTAACCGTTAAATATTAACGACCGTTCGTTAACTTATTCGTGATCCATATTAATTAATAAATCAATTAATATTAACTATATTTGAATCGAGACGTGTGACCCCGTAGGCTCAAATCATTTCCGGACATACGTTCATTTTACGTGATCACATACTAACAATTACTTCATATTTGGTACACTATGTTCTCCTTTTCATTTGAATCTTTAGCTCTTTTCATTATGAGTAGCTAAATCTTTATACATCTATGAAGATGAAGTGAAACAATTAGTTATGGTTGCATAATATTTTGAATTCAAGTTGGTTTTACTTAACATTTTGTCAAGATCTTAATGAAGTGATTTCTTCTACTTAAACTTGTGTTCTTGGTGATATTTGTGTTCTTCGATAGTGGTACTAGTTGAATACATGTATTGTTTTAGTTTTTTGTCTATGAACAACTTTTGCTAGGTCATGGTATGATAGTAAAGACACAAGTCTAATAGAAATTACTTTGTTAAGTGGATTTAACGGTTGGTGGTACCACTTGTTGCAAGAAATTGGATTGATTAGGTGATTGAGTCGATTTTACAAACGAAGTGCACCCGGTTGTGTTTTTGTCTTGTCACGCTTATTATCACCAACACTAAGAATTTTGAGCTTAACCTATATGCAACCTAGACTTATTGTGTAGCGGATTCGACATAGATGGCTTTTTAAATATTTGTTTACAACTCAAACTCTTTTCGCGTGCTCTCGATTAATACCGGTTGAGTACTTTATTTTACTTGTTGGTTACATACTTTTCAGAAACGCAAAGTGACAATTCGGTCACACCAAACTTTTTACTTGTTTCACATTTTTACAACTTTTAGTACAACAATCAGTCCTTGTGTTCGATCCTGGTCTTGCCAGTTAACTATATTACATACGAACGGGTACACTGCCCGTAAGTGTGTTGTAGTCAGTTAGCGGTAGATCTTGTTATAAATTTTAAACTAGATTTCACACATCAAGTTTTTGGCGCCGCTTCCGGGGATTGATTTTAAGTACTTTTGGTTGAGATTCTGTGAATCGATCCTTTTTCGTGCTTTGCACAGAGAAGTTACTTGCTTTATTTTATTTTAGTTTGCTTTAATTGTACCCCAGGTGCTATTAAGGTTTTTGTTTGTTGTGTTGTGTTCGCAGATTATTCACAGGTAGTGGATGAACACTCGTACTTCTGGGAAACCATTAGTGAGAGCCACATCTAACCCCGAAAAACTCAAAAAGCGCACCAAAACACAAACATCACAACCATCAACATCCGACCCATTTTTCATAGACACCACTCCTAGACCCAAATCCGACCACATAATTCACGAGACTTATTACGAGTCGGGAAGTAACGAGTGGGGTTACCATTCCGAAAAAGAAGAACCACTTTCCGACAAAACACCTACTCCACCCGAATCACCGAAAGCAACCGTCAACATGGTCGGTCAACAAAATCCTCCCGATCTTTTCAACATGAAGATCGAGGACCTTCCTCGAACTATACCAACATCTCGCCAATCGGCCATCCGAGCACCCGAAATTGACACTTTCACGGTGAAAGGCAACCACTTCCAAATGGTTAAAGATTTGTGCTTTGACGGAAGGCATAAAAGAGATCCTCATGAGCATCTTGACAAGTTCGAGATGATTTGCAATCTATTCAATTATGGGGAAAATCAGGCCAACAACATCAAGATGAAGCTTTTTCCTATGTCTCTCATGGGAGAGGCTCACAAATGGTTGAAGGGTTTGGCACCGGATAGCTTGACTACTTGGGGTGCGGTTAGGGAAGCTTTGATTGAGAGATTCTTTCCGGCTAATCGGGAAAGAGAGCTTATACTTGTAATTCGATCTTTTAGGCAAGATGAGGATGAGTCTATTGTTGAAGCTTGGTTAAGAATGAAAGATCTCTTGTGGGAATGTCCCGGGCATGGGGTGAGTGACACCGAGATTGTGGGGATATTCATGGATGGGATGAATAGGGAGAGTTATGAGAAAATGGTGATGACGTGTGGAGGTAGCATTAGTTACAAAACCTCAAGTGAGCTTTGGAAAATGTTTGAGGATATGGTAAAAGCTCAAGTCTCTAGGTCTTCAAATAAAGATAGGAGGTCACGTAAGGTAGTAGCTAGAGTTGATGAAGGAGAGACATCCGAGGTAATTTCTGAAATTCGGGCGCTTTCTAACCGGATGGATGAAAGGTTCTCAATGGTGGAGAACAACTTTGGTGGACTAGAGCGTGATGTAAAGATTATGGCCGGGGGTTGTACTAATTGTGGCGGACCACACCATCCCGATGAGTGTGAGTCGGTAGTTAATGAAGATGTAAATTTCGTTCAAAACCAACGTCAAGGCCAATATCAACCTCTTTTCCAACGTGGCGGAAATTTCCAAGGACGATATCAAGGTAACCCTTCTAACTCTTCTAATTTTTATTCTAACAATCGTGGTGGAAATTTTCATAATAGGTGGCAAAAGGATGATTATCATGGAGCACCTCAACAACAACAAGCACCACCTTCACCTCCAAGGCGAGAAGAAGACGAGGGCGAAGGATCACCTCTCATGGCCATGATGTCCAAGTTCCTTGACAAACAAGACAAACGAGAGGAGGCCCAAGAGAAAAGGAATATCTCAATGGAGAATTATTCCAAGCTTTTGAATGACAAGATCAGGGGCTTGCATGACAAGATTGACATAAGCAATCGCAACACCCATGCCTTGATTTCCAACTTGGAAAAGAGAATTGATAGAATGGGCACTCAACAAAGGCAACCGGGAACTCTTCCAAGCAACACCCAACAAAACCCGAATCAAGACAAGGGCTCATGGAGGAGTAGGGATGACAAATACAAAGGTCCCCAACACCGGAACAAAATCCGTCAATGCCATAACTACGCGATCCGGAAAGGTAATTGTTCCCCCTAGTGATAACTCTAAAAAAAAAAAAAAAAAAAAAAAAAAAAAAAAAAAAAAAAAAAAAAAAAAAAAAAAAAAAAAAAAAAAAAAAAAAAAAAAAAAAAAAAAAAAAAAAAAAAAAAAAAAAAAAAAAAAAAAAAAAAAAAAAAAAAAAAAAAAAAAAAAAAAAAAAAAAAAAAAAAAAAAAAAAAAAAAAAAAAAAAAAAAAAAAAAAAAAAAAAAAAAAAAAAAAAAAAAAAAAAAAAAAAAAAAAAAAAAAAAAAAAAAAAAAAAAAAAAAAAAAAAAAAAAAAAAAAAAAAAAAAAAAAAAAAAAAAAAAAAAAAAAAAAAAAAAAAAAAAAAAAAAAAAAAAAAAAAAAAAAAAAAAAAAAAAAAAAAAAAAAAAAAAAAAAAAAAAAAAAAAAAAAAAAAAAAAAAAAAAAAAAAAAAAAAAAAAAAAAAAAAAAAAAAAAAAAAAAAAAAAAAAAAAAAAAAAAAAAAAAAAAAAAAAAAAAAAAAAAAAAAAAAAAAAAAAAAAAAAAAAAAAAAAAAAAAAAAAAAAAAAAAAAAAAAAAAAAAAAAAAAAAAAAAAAAAAAAAAAAAAAAAAAAAAAAAAAAAAAAAAAAAAAAAAAAAAAAAAAAAAAAAAAAAAAAAAAAAAAAAAAAAAAAAAAAAAAAAAAAAAAAAAAAAAAAAAAAAAAAAAAAAAAAAAAAAAAAAAAAAAAAAAAAAAAAAAAAAAAAAAAAAAAAAAAAAAAAAAAAAAAAAAAAAAAAAAAAAAAAAAAAAAAAAAAAAAAAAAAAAAAAAAAAAAAAAAAAAAAAAAAAAAAAAAAAAAAAAAAAAAAAAAAAAAAAAAAAAAAAAAAAAAAAAAAAAAAAAAAAAAAAAAAAAAAAAAAAAAAAAAAAAAAAAAAAAAAAAAAAAAAAAAAAAAAAAAAAAAAAAAAAAAAAAAAAAAAAAAAAAAAAAAAAAAAAAAAAAAAAAAAAAAAAAAAAAAAAAAAAAAAAAAAAAAAAAAAAAAAAAAAAAAAAAAAAAAAAAAAAAAAAAAAAAAAAAAAAAAAAAAAAAAAAAAAAAAAAAAAAAAAAAAAAAAAAAAAAAAAAAAAAAAAAAAAAAAAAAAAAAAAAAAAAAAAAAAAAAAAAAAAAAAAAAAAAAAAAAAAAAAAAAAAAAAAAAAAAAAAAAAAAAAAAAAAAAAAAAAAAAAAAAAAAAAAAAAAAAAAGATGAAGTGGAGAAAAAGGGAAATGAGGGGAAGATAACACTAGTGATTAATTCTCGACCAACAAGTAGCCGAAGTGCCAAGATCCGTAAATTGTACGATCGTGTCAAGTCTGCGGTTTCTCATTGTAATGTGAAGTTGTCAAAAGAACTATGTTCGAATTTGTCAACCAAAGAGAAAGAGGAGTTGATGTTGGAGGTGGATGCTTTTGGTAGAGCAAATGGGCACTCAACAAAGGCAACCGGGAACTCTTCCAAGCAACACCCAACAAAACCCGAATCAAGACAAGGGCTCATGGAGGAGTAGGGATGACAAATACAAAGGTCCCCAACACCGGAACAAAACCGTCAATGCCATAACTACGCGATCCGGAAAGGTAATTGTTCCCCCTAGTGATAACTCTTGTGCTTCTAACGTTTCTCCACAGGTTGAGCAACTGGATGAAAGATTGGATGACGAACAAGAGATGGAGTCACCGCCGATGGAGAGCCCTTCGGTTCCTAAAGCCACACCGATCAAGGAAACCGTGTTGAAACCCTACCAACCGAAGATTCCTTTTCCACAGAGATTGATGAAGGAAAAGATGAAGGAGCGAATGGATAAGTTTGTAAGTGATCTAAGGAAGTTGCATATCAATATTCCGTTTTTAGATGCAATTGTGCAGATGCCAGGATATGCAAAATGTTTGAAGCAAATTTTGATGAACAAGAAAAAGTTGGCTGAGGTGGAGATTAAAATTTTGGAGAATGTTTGCTCGGCGGCAGTGGCGGGTAAGTTACCCGAAAAGCGTAAGGATCCAGGTAGTTTTACTGTTTCTTGCAAGATTGGTGATTTGACTGTGAGTAAGGCATTGACAGATTCAGGTGCCAGTATTGATTTAATGCCTTCATCTATTTATGCTAAATTGAACTTAAGAAAACCTAAACCCATCAACATGAAAATTCAATTAGCCGATAAATCCGTTATAAGACCTATGGGTATTTTAGAAGACGTGTTGGTCAAAGTGGGTGGTTTGGTCTTTCCTGTGGATTTTGTCATTATTGATGTGGATGAAGCATTAAACGTACCCCTTATTCTAGGAAGACCATTTCTTGCCACGGCCGATGCTAACATTGAGGTCGGTCGTGGTAGGCTTACATTGAGAACGGAGTATGAGTCGGTAGAATTCTTGAACACTTCTTCTTTTTCTTCACCTAATGTTGTTAATTCTATTGAGACTGCTTGCGTTAGTTCTAGTGACTCTCAGATTGATGAATGGTCGGAAGATGAAGTGGAGAAAAAGGGAAATGAGGGGAAGATAACACTAGTGATTAATTCTCGACCAACAAGTAGCCGAAGTGCCAAGATCCGTAAATTGTAAGATCGTGTCAAGTCTGCGGTTTCTCATTGTAATGTGAAGTTGTCAAAAGAACTATGTTCGAATTTGTCAACCAAAGAGAAAGAGGAGTTGATGTTGGAGGTGGATGCTTTTGGTAGAGCAAATGATTGGATTCGAACGAAAATGAAAGATGATTGCTCCCTACCGATTAGGGATAGGACTCCCTACAACTTAAGTGTGGGGAGGGGGGTTAAAGGCCCCAACTTGGTAAATCTTTGAGGTTTGATCGAGTCAAGCTAATGACTCGTTAATAAAAATAGCGCTTCTCGGGAGGCAACCCGTGTGTTTTTATCATTTTTAGTTGTTTTCAGTAGTTTTGCTCTATTTTTATGTTTTTCGTTGAGATTCACAGGTGAGAAATGATTTTGGGTGAACCGGTATGTGCAAAAGTGTGTTAACAAGCCAAAAATCTGAGAAAAAGCAGCAGATCGTGGCGCGACCAGACACCTCGCGGCGCGAGAATGGAGTGATTTCGATAAATTTTGGACAGAGGATTTTCTCGCGGCGCGAAGCAACTCGCGACGCGAATAGCATTTTCAACGTGATCGCGCCGCGACCCAGGTATCTCGCGACGCGATATGGCGCAGCCAGGTAAGTGTTCTTTTTCTTTTAATCTTAAAATCAAAAATAGAATGAAAAGGCACTTAAAGGAACGCAACCACCGATCTATCTCCCTTTTCTCATTCTCTTTTCTTTTTCCTTTCTTACTTTCTCTCAAAACACACACACACACACAGATCTAAAACACACACACTCTTAGATTTGTGGTTTTGCACTCTTCTTCTTCCTCTCATTCTCTTCTCCTCCATTCCATCATCATCATCATCATGTCAAGAGGGGTAAGTTTTCTCATCTTTTCCTTTTAATTTTATTTCAATTTAATTAGGATTTATTTATTTTCTTTAATTTTCTTTCAATTAATGTTTGTTAATTACTTAGATAAGTTAGTATTGTTGTTTATTGTACTTAGAGGTGATTAATTTTGGAAGAATCTTAGAAAAACCTAATTAGGGTTCTTAATTTTAAATTTGGGGGTTTTCTAGATTTAATCACCCTTTGTTTATTTTAATTCAAATTAGTTAAAGTCTTGTTAATTAGACATAAAACCCATTCAGAAAGTTCAAAAAAAATAAAATAAAAAAAAAAAAAAAAAAAAAATTCAGAATCGCGGCGCGATAGGGGAACCTCGCGGCGCGAGATTCTGGGCTGTTTGCCCGTTTTTGCCGTTTGTCTGTCTTAGCCTTTCGTGAGTGCTTCCGTTTGTTTCCTCTGACTTATTTAGCACATTTTGAATGTTTTTGCAGAAACAACCGGTTGGCCAAAAATACGAGGGATGGGTGTGGCCAAATAACTATCAATTTGATTATGTAGATGATAGCTACACTCCACCAACCGCTCCTGCTAGTAAAACATTCAGGTTACTCAAGACACAAACACATCCTTGGCTACAATTCAAGGATGTCCCAAAGGCGGAGCGTCAAGTGTTCTTGAACAGGTTGGCGGAAATTCAAGACTATGAGTTGATTTCCCCTCGTACAATGGACTGGCAGATAATTCGTGATGCGCTCCTTGATGACTACTTTGCAGACAGGTTTAGGACAGAATATACTGATGATGAAACAGGTTGGGTAGCGAACATCGATATGTGGAAAAGGGTCTTTGAGCTGAACAAACCGGCTAAACTGGAATGGTGTCAGGAATTCTACTCATCTCTTAAAGTGGGATTTCTACCTGTTGAGGACATTAGTGAGGATCAGGTGATCCACTTTCGATTAGGTGGCAAGCAGCGCCACTGCACGATTCCTGAGTTTGGCTATTTATGTGGGATGTTTGAGAAAAACGAGTTTAATGATGGTTTGGTTCAATCTTTCTTGGAGAAAAGCATTCTGGACACTTCACATTTTGATGATGGGGTGAGTTTTCACGAGTATTGGAATAGGATTTCAGGGAAGCCTTCGTTTAGCTCGGGGGTGAGCAAAGTATCGGACATTCGGTCCAAAAAGTTGAGGCTTTTGCATAAACTGATAACATACTCTTTCATCCATCGGGGCAATGCAAATGACAAAGTGTGTAGCGATGATTTGTGGTTGCTCAGGCAGTTCCAAGACTTCACTCCCACCAGATATGGTTGTGCTCCTTATATCCTTTCTCGTCACATGCAAAAGCACCGGGAGCATAGGTATTTATGTGGTCACTTCGTGACCTCGATCATGGAGAGGTTGGCCATGGCCAACACTAGTGAGAGGAGGAGAGTTTCGGATATTAAGCCCACCATTATCATTGATGCCACAGAGTTAAAGAAGGCACGGTTGATGACTCGGGCGAGTGATTTGGGGACTGAAATGGAGGATGAGCAGGAGCCGCCAGCTCAGAGGCAGAGGGTGGAGCCGCCACCCCAGATGGAGCAGCAGCCTAACCCTTATCCATCTTATGATTTTTCAGGTTGGGGGACCAAGCTTGATGAGATCCTGGGTAATCAGCAGGAGCTCAGGGACACTCAGGACATGATGATGGATGGACAGAGGACGATGTGGAGCCAAGTGAACCGCCTGGGCTTCCAAAACGAGTACTGGTCTCCCTACATCAACCATTGGATCAGACCAGAGTCTCCATCTCCACCACCGCCTACTCAGGCATTTAGTCCTCCTCCCATTTTCATGCTGGCCAGTACCACTTTTGGATTTTTTTTGTCCACATCCTGATCAACAGCAGCAGCCCGGTTGGGTAGGCCCGAGTTCGAGCGCAGCAGGCACTAGCGGGACCACAGGGGGCGCTTAGGATATGCCCCAATTTGGGACATATAGACATACCACTGGAGAGCGCTATTCGGGGCCTGCTTTTGATTTCTACCGAGGCATATTTGGTGAGCCGACCGATCCTGATGCTGGTGACGGTGTTCCCTCCTCTCATGACATGGAGGAGAATTGACCTATTCTATCTTCCTTCTATTTTCTGAAACTTTTGAAACTTTGAACTTTATTTCCTTTCGATTTGGTTGTAATTCCGCCGTTTAGGCGATGAGACATTTGTAGTATTTCCCGTATTTCTTTTATTATGAACTATGTAGTTGTTTTGGTATTTTGCTTTTGGTGATTGTCAGGTGATTATTTCGAGTTTGCAAGTTGAATTGTGAGAGAATGCCTTTGGAATTTTTAGAACAAACAAGCGGGTTTATGCTGGCAGTCAGTTCAGCACCCACTTAATTTTTGGCTTCAACTTTGCAATGGTGAATTCGTGCTTTCACCCGGAGGTTTTTCATTGTTCCTTTTTACATTTTGCATTTTTCCCTTTTTCCCATTATTTACCTTAGTTATTCGTCCATTGAGGACAATGTACAACTTAAGTGTGGGGAGGGGGATGGTAAATTGGAAAAATGAAAAATTTTGAAGTTTCTTTCCTTTACTAGCATTTTGGTTATGTTTTTAAATTTTTGAGGCTATAGGTTTTGTGCAAAGACGAGAAATGAGGACTTTGAATTTTGCTAATCTAGGATAAAACTTGAGATTGTTTACCTTTACCTTTCCTTTACTAGCATTTTGGTTATGTTTTTAAATTTTTGAGGCTATAGGTTTTGTGCAAAGACGAGAAATGAGGACTTTGAATTTTGCTAATCTAGGATAAAACTTGAGATTGTTTACCTTTAGCTTTCCTTTCCTAGTGCTTGTGGCATTTCATCATTCCAAGGGGTCATAGGCTTGTTCCGAACTTCAAATAATCTAGGTTGCTTGCGAATTGTACCTTAATGATGAACCTAATGTGAATAATAGCTTCACTAGATGATGTATTGGTAGGCACCGCTTGAGATTTTCCATTTGAATTTTGCAACTTGTGTGCATGAAAAGCTCGAAATGTATTAAATATGATTGTGGTAATTTGACTTAACATATGGTTTGCACACCGGATGTCCGGTCCTTAATTCTTATGTTATAGATTGTAGCTCTAGTCATTATGTTTGGTCTTTATATCGGGTATCTGGGGTGCTTCGGCATCAAACGGGTGGCACATGTGGGAATGCGCATAATCTTTTTCCAATAGTCTAATGCTAATGTGGTCTTTGAGATTCGAACAAGTAAGTCCTTGGGGTAACTTCGTTTTACCTAGCTCACCTAAAGCTTCCAACTTGGGATGGGTTGTCAGAAAGTTCGTTACACGGGTCTCATCGAAAATCACGGGTGTTAAATTATAAAATCTTTTATTCTCACATGTGTTTGTGTTTAGAGCATGGTCTCTGGATATGCAACCCAACCTTGAGTTCTGGCGTATGTCTCTTAACGATACTCACGTATCCGTAGCGAACCGCTGGCCGGACGCTTAAAGTACACTTTCGTATGATCACCTGATGTGTGGATAGAGTTGCAATTCTAGACTGTAGGAGTATGTTGTGTCAAAGGACTCATAAGTATAACGTAATGAAAACCTCATGGAAAACCAATGGCGTGAGTGTTTAAGTGGACAATTATACCGATAATCATTGTGGAATATTGCTTATGTTGCCAATAATAATTGTGAAGCTTGCTAGTAGATTATAGCTTAGTAAGAACGAGCTTAAGGTCAATTGGAAAGATAGAAATGTTAAAGAGGTAAACACAAGCATAGGGAGGATTCTAATTGTAACCGAAAGATGGTTTTTCCCTAGATTAGTCGAATTTTCTGATTTCGTCTTAAACTTTGCTCATTAGTTTTTAAATGCATTTGCTTTTGGTATTCGACACCGCTTGGTAGGAAACTTCACTTATAACCATGTTTTGTTTTGTGAAATCGTGAATTGTTTGGTTATTGAGAATTGATTAAAGTGCATACTTGCTTGAGGGCAAGCAAGGTTTAAGTGTGGGGAGGTTTGATGTGTCTCAATATATACATATTTCCCACATCTTATTTGGACGTTTTAGACACGTTTGTTAGCCGTTTATACATGTTTTGTGGTGCTTTATGGTATTTGCTAGTGATTTCAGGTCTACAGCAGGTACATTGCTCATAAATGGTAGAAAATAGCTTAAGAGTGTTCCATATGCACTAACGGATGAAGCACGATGTAGAACAAAGCTGAAATCCCAAACCTGACAGAAATCGCAGCGCGACCAGGGAACATCGCGGCGCGATACAATACAAAAGTCCAATCGCGGCGCGATTATGGTGGCTCACGACGCGACAAAAAGTTCTGGATTGAAACGTCCCAGTTTTTGCACACCTCGCGGCGCGATAGACTTGACTCGCGGCGCGATGCTAGCGCTGGTCTGACAGTTTTTTCTCTCCTGGGTATAAATACCATCACCCACTCAACCCTAAACTAATCTTGGATACTCCAGCCTCCATACTTAGTCTCCAACCGATTTTAAGGGATTTTCAAGGGTTTTTCATCATCCAAACTATTTTGAAGACTTGAAGATTAATTTTGGCTATTGTTACTTATTGTAGCTCGGTTGTAACCTCGATTTGGATTATTACTTCATATTTGGTACACTATGTTCTCCTTTTCATTTGAATCTTTAGCTCTTTTCATTATGAGTAGCTAAATCTTTATACATCTATGAAGATGAAGTGAAACAATTAGTTATGGTTGCATAATATTTTGAATTCAAGTTGGTTTTACTTAACATTTTGTCAAGATCTTAATGAAGTGATTTCTTCTACTTAAACTTGTGTTCTTCGATAGTGGTACTAGTTGAATACATGTATTGTTTTAGTTGTTTGTCTATGAACAACTTTTGCTAGGTCATGGTATGATAGTAAAAACACAAGTCTAATAGAAATTACTTTGTTAAGTGGATTTAACGGTTGGTGGCACCACGTTTCTTTCACAAAGATAAAAATTGTTATTTAAATAATCAAACAAACTAGTTAGTTCGAGGAATTGTAATAGGGTTGGTGGTACCACTTGTTGCAAGAAACTGGATTGATTAGGTGATTGAGCCGATTTTACTAATGGAGTGCACCCGGTTGTGTTTTTGTCTTGTCACGATTATTATCACCAACACTAAGAATTTTGAGCTTAACCTATATGCAACCTAGACTTATTGTGTAGCGGATTCGACATAGATGGCTTTTTAAATATTTGTTTACAACTCAAACACTTTTCGCGTGCTCTCGATTAATACCGGTTGAGTACTTTATTTTACTTGTTGTTTACATACTTTCCAGAAACGCAAAGTGACAATTCGGTCACACCAAACTTTTTACTTGTTTCACATTTTTACAACTTTTAGTACAACAATCAGTCCTTGTGTTCGATCCTGGTCTTGCCAGTTAGCTATATTACATACGAACGGGTACACTGCCCGTAAGTGTGTTGTAGTCAGTTAGCGGTAGATCTTGTTATAAATTTTAAACTAGATTTCACACATCATTAATAATGTTAATTCTGATGTTCAAAAAAAATTTAATTATTTGTAACTTGTAAGTTAGTATTTTTACCTTTACATAAGTATATCATTATCATATTTTGTAAAAGACTGGATTGAAACAATTCATTTCTTCAAAATATAAAAATAAGCGAATTAATCATTTTCAAATCCTTTGTAAACGGTTAAGCCATCCAATATAGTCAGTCACACTCACACGTAATTGGTGTGTGTGTGTGAGACTATAAAACACCCCACCAATAGCATCGTATTCCGAAATCATTTCATTCCAATTCATTTCTATTGAAAACCGTTGTTTTTTCTAACACACGTCACCCCACTTTCCCAATTTTATCAAACCCTAATCAAAACCAAATCTCAAAATTAAAAATAATAATCATCATCATATTAATTATTAATTATAAGAAATTGAAGAACAAGAAGGAAGAAGATGGTGATGAACAGTCCATTAGTAGTATCTGTAGCGAATATATCAGCAGATATATGTCAATACATAGCTTGTAATCCTGAAAGATTAGACAGCCAACATGTTTTACATCTCATTTTTGTTTTTCCTTTTCAACAGTTTCGCAGGTTCACACTTTGTCTGTGGACCTTTTTCTGTTTTCCTGTCGATTCTGATAATCGTTTTTCGTCGTCGTCTTCAGACGATGACGATTCGCACTCTGATTGATTGTCTATTCAATGAATGAATGGATGTGTCTGTAATGTAGTATAATGTAATCTCATCTCATTTTGTGCAAATTATAATGTGCAGACTTTGATGTAATTAGCTGTTTTTTTTTTGTTGTTGTTATAATACTTATTTACATGGATTATTTTGCCCTGCTGTCTCTTTTTCTTTGGGATGTTTAAATCTTATTTTTTTTGACAGGATTTGGTATTGTTGTATTTTGTACTACTGCTTGTTTGATTACAATATTTTTCGAGGCCGTTTAGAACCCTGCTTGTGAGTATTGTATTCCTGATTGTTATTGAAATTCTTGAACTGGTAACCTCTAATCGATCCGTTTGATATTTTCCGTTTATATGTGTACATACAAACTGTTTTGAAAGTAAATACAACGTACTCTACTCTACTAGAGTAGTAGGTTGTGAACGAACTTCCTGATAACTTCCATGGTTTGTAAGTTGATTCAGTTTTTTGAAGAATTATGCTAGAGTGTTTCAAGACCACGGAACCCATGGTCTCGTGTGTGGTTTCTAATTTTCGTCCATGGCCAACTCGATGTATCGATAGCCCGCTGAAGGTTGGGTAACGCCACCAATTAGGGACTAGGGAGCAATTGAAAGCATATGAGAGGACACCTTGTGATGCATACATGATAGATATGGAGCAATTGGGATGTATGGAAAGTTTTGAATATATAAGTTGCAAACGTTAGCTCTTGTTGCAATCCTGTATCGATATTAGCTAGCTAGCAGGTAGATCAATTTGAATGTTTCAACTTTTAACTTGAATCGTATGATCAGTCCCTGTATGGCGATGCGTTGGCACTGATCACACTCGGAGTGTTTTTTAAGCAGCTTTCAACCTTGGTGTATCAGCAAAGCTGGATGTTCATGGTTTTTGTTTGCTCGTTGTTACACTTACAAATTATTGATGCTGATAGTATAATTGCTTTTGGTCAATAAGACCCATATAATAGTTGTTAAACACTCATATTAAGTTGCCTTTAAATCAAATTTCTTGCCTTTTGGAGTTGCAACTCAGGAATAACAACAGTAAGAAAAGACGTGCGATAATTGAATTGAATGATAATCATCATATCATACTTTCCTAATATATTTGTACAATAACTTGCGCTGCGTAGATCTATATATTTTACTTTTTTTTTTAAAACAGCAATATGTTCTTCTTTTAAAATTGTGATTAAATAATTTGCACATATTAACAAGGGGATATAATATGTACTGCTGCCGATTTCGGAACTGCATCCGTTAAATTCAGGGGGGGATTTTTGTTTAATTGATCATAGAGAGAGATGTGAGAGCAGTACGGTACATCTGCTGTTCGGATCATTTGCACATATTAACAAAGCATCAATCATAAAAAGTAAAACCGCACTATATTAATCAATTAATAGATTATTGGACATATCACAAAAAACCAACAAATTAGATGGTAGCAATAAGCTTGTCACCATGAGAAAACATATACTGTAATATTGATTTTGTTATGATACAATGTCTTATCAATTGATAATAGTCTATAAATTCTTATCAATTGATTTTGTTATTTTATTATTATTTTTCTTTTTTTCTAGTAATTCAAAATACAAAAAAGTCATATACAACAAGTTGACGCATTATTATTAATTAAACTAATTTTGATGTTAGTCAATTCTGGAGTATTCTCTTTAATTTAAAATAATTCAGAAATTGTAGTTGTTGCTTCATTCGACAACTATTTCCATTTTTACTCTTTCTCCGCCAATCGCCACCGTCTTCCGCCATGGCCTCATCAGCCCAAGCCCCTTCTCAGGTAGTCACTCATTCTTTAAAATCATTTTTCATTTTTTTTTTTTTTTATCAATCTAATATATTTCAAATTACAAATGATCACCCCATAATAATGAAAAAATACCACTAAAATTATTATTTTATATGGGTCTTAATTTTTTTTGTTAGTTGTGTATATATTATCTGCTATGAATATAATGAGATTCTTTTTTTGTTGGTATTTATTTTAATAGAGTGATGAAGTATTTCAGCTGATCAAAGCTCATCAGGTACTTTTTTTTTGTTTTTAACATATAAACTAGGTTCTACTATGTGGGTGTTTTAGTGTGTGTATATATATATACCTTTATAATAATTATCAACCCCTACTTTTAGAAAGTATTAGAAAATGGTTAGATGGAAAAGTACAAAATTACCCTTAATAAACACCCCCTATGGAAAGGGTTATTAGATATTACCAAATTTGCCCTTAATGAATTAATTTACAATTTAAACCCTTATCTTGCTAATTTACACTCTAAGTCCTTATCTTCTAAAATATTTTCACTATCACCATTACATCAACTTACACGGTTACACCACTCGACACCAATTGTCGATGTCATCACCATCCGTCACCGACACCACTAAACCACCGTCACCGCCGCCGCATTGCGCGGGTACAATGCTAGTTATATATCAATATATAATATATATATATATAATATATATAAAAATATATCTATATATATTTTAGTAAATTGCATATATATATGGGTGTTGTGCCTAGGAAGGTATGGAACTATAATCCGATGACCGATATCTATGTATCCCACTATAAATGTTGCTATCCGATGGTACTTTTTGTTGCCGCGACAACTTATATGGATGTCACGTCAGTAAAAGTACCACTAAATATGTACAAAAACAATATTTGAAAGTTGGATGAACATATATAGATACGTTTTAAGTTAGATATATTAATGGATGATAATCCGTATATTTATTGTGTAGTGTCAACTTTGTTTATTTATGTAGGAAAAGGCTGCTAGGCTGCCTCCCATTGAAGAAATCAAAACTATCCTTGTTCATAGTATTCGTGGCATGATTTCTACCTTCTCACAGGTTCGTTTTTAAATCATATGCGATACATTGTTTTTTGTTTGGAAACATGTCATGGTTTTTCTTTTTCTGATGCATAATATTGATGGTTTGGATTGTGAGGTTTTTATGATGTATCCAACACAAACAAGAAGTTTGGATTTGGGATATAGTTGCTTGGTTAAGTTAAATTTAGGATGTACGGGTTATGATTAACTTAAGTATTCGGTATTACCAAAGAAATAATCAATGTATTGCAGTCACTACAGAATTATTACATCTTTATTGTTGAATGGTGTAGGACCGGTAATAGGGTGATTGGTTATACAGTTTAGAACTGATTGTTGTGGATTTAGTAGTAAGAAACTAAGAATTATAACCAGGTAATAGATCTGATTAAAGATAGAGATACAAGGCTATTCTCAAACCACCACTAAGGTGGCCTAGTGGTAAAGATCCCTATTTCCTCACAATGTTTTTATCTTCATTTCCGCCGTCTAATTGCATGGATACAAGGCTAGTCTCAATTATCAGATTTCCTAAAACAATTGCTTCACTTCTTGAAATCTAGTTATTATAATCATATTAAACTTCATCTAAATATCACATTTATCTGCTGCAAATTCCGTCGGGTCATGTGCATTTGAAGAAAAAATGGTGTGGATTCACTTATGTACTTGGTTTCTTCTTAATAAAAACATGGTGCCAAAATTGAGGCTTTGCAATGATAATCCGACAATCACATACTTTCCTATAAAGTTCCCAAATGTGTGCCTACTTTTAGAAGATAAGTAATATGATGACTTGATTATATGTTCTCTTGGCCTAAAAGATTTATTCATGTTTCAATGGAGATGGTTTTACTTATTTGTCTAATGTTTGTTTTTTCATAATAAATAGCGGGCCATTATTATTACTTCCTCTATTGTGCAGAAGCATGAGGGTTATCCCTCAGGATCAATGGTCGATTTTGCTTGTGATGCCAATGGTTTTCCAATATTAGCAGTCAGTAATTTGGCAGTTCATACAAAGGTTCGTAAAGTTTGATTCAAAAGATACGCTTAATGTTTTGGGCAAATGACTTAAAATGCAACAATGGTTATTTTTCTTACCAACTTATGCAGCAAAGTAGGTATTTGTGCCTTTTTGTTCTTTCGTGTTTCAACTTATTTCTATTTATGAACACACACAAAAAAATGACCAGGGCAGAAGGTTGCGATTAGATGTAATATAACAAATTCACTTCGTTGCATATTTTTTTATAAAAGATGGTAACAACTTGAAACTTGAACACATAATATGGTAAAAAGAAAATTTAAAAGAAAAAACCAAGAAGGAAAGAAAAGAATCCAAATTATTGCATACCAATCCCGCCGCTGAGATAATCAGTTGACTCCTTAATCTTGATAGGAAGATGGCTTATTCAATAATTTATGCATGAGGGACTGAGGGTAAACAACTTCGGATGGACTAATGCAGATAGGTGTAATTTGCCCATGTCTCTTTAAACAAAGATAATTTGCAGGCTCATAGAAAAGTTGGTATTCTGCAGGATCTCTTGGCTAATCCCAAATGTTCTTTGCTTGTTGCTAAAGATCCAGAGGATAGAACAGATTTAATTATAACTCTACATGGCGATGTTGTTTCTGTAAGCCATTACTTTCTGCGCCATAGAAAACAAGAAACTTTTTTCTGCTTAATATCTATTTGAAAATTAGCATTTCGTTTTCAACTAGTCTTATTTCACCTAATTTGTAATGCATGATGACATTTTTTCCAATTTAATACTGAGACATCCATAATTCTGATCAATTCTATAGGTTCCTGAAACGCAGAGAGGAGATGTTCGTGCATCATATTTGGCGAAGCATCCTGATGCAGTTTGGGTAAAATTTACTTTTGACTGACATTTCACATTGGAGGGGGCAAATTGGGTGGGTCATTGGTCAGTATCATGGAAAATATGATAAGAAATTCGGGTCGAAATGGTGGGTCGTTGGTCCTGTTGACCCGTACTCTTTGTATTTGTTAATAAGTATTCAATATGCTCGTTATGATACAAAAACATTCTTATTATAATTATAATCTGAAGTTTTGAAGAGCATAAATGATTTGGGAGATTCTATGCATTAGATTTAGGCGTTCAAAGAATTTTAATGTGTAATTAAGTTGTTTGAGTCTTAAGATAAAAACGCAGCCTAAATCGGCCCAATCAAAGTAAATGGGTCAAAATGGCCTTCTCTACTTCACGTCTGTATTCTTACACTTCCAATCTGATGATAAACTTGCATATGATGAAGGTTGACTTTGATGACTTCCAATTTTTTCGCATTGAACCAAAATTTGTACGCTTTGTTTCTGGTGTTGCAACAGCTCTGTTGCGAACAGGAGGTTTGTTTGTTTTTGTTTTTTTTTCTTTCAGAAATAGCAGTGCTAAATCAATCAACAAAGATAGTTCATGTTCAAAAAATGTCGTCAAGCAAGAATTAAGATGGCTTTGAGAATGGTATTGTGACATTTCTCAGAGTTTCTTGTATTTCCTTGTTCTCTACAGAATTTACTGACAAGGAGTTTAAAGAAGCAAATGTAGATCAAATATATCAGTTTTCAAAGCCTATATCGGTATTATTTTCACCTTTTTTTCAACTTCTAAATACTTGATATATATTGTTGATGTTACTATTAAACAACCTATTATGTGTGCTTGCAGTCTCACATGAATAAAGACCATTTAAATGACACAAAGCTCATAGTTAAACACTCAACATCAGTTCTGGTAATCTATAATCTTCATTTACTTGTGTTCTATATATTTTTTGTTTTTTTGCCATAAATAAATCGTTTCTTTGTTTGGGAGTTTTGTGTTGACCTTTGAATGTAACTCAAATTTACAGGTAGACTCTGCATACATGTTGGATGTTGATAGCCTTGGCTTCAATGTAAAGGTGAATGCCAGTTTATGTTCGACTCCTCTTTGTTGTTAAATATACTTATCTGTAATTACATGCTGATACTATGATTCTTGCCATTTTTCTTTTCGTTTTTATGGTAGGCTGGTTATCAAGATAACAACTTAAAGCCTCGCATTCCATTCCCTAGACGTGCAGAAGAAAGAAAGTAAGTCATCAAAAATGTCTTTTGTATTCATTCCAGCCTATCATGTTCATCTTATGGAACTCTTTTATGATGCCAAGAAAATACAAGTCCCATCACATATGACAAATGGGATCTATTCTGGATATAGAGCTTTTATCTTCACTTTATCACTCTTGTAGGGATGTAAAGACACTCATAATTGAAATGCTTCAAGCCGCCAAGTCTCGAGCTGATTGATTGTGCCGACTAACGGCACACAAACAGATAAATACTGTCTCTATCCCTTTCCGGCCCGTGCTTGTGCTAGTTTATACTGGTTGTAAACATTGTGTAACATACGAAGAATTAAATTCTTTCTTACATATACACATTACTCTGTATATGTCTTCCCAAAGTAAAACATACAAAAATGTGTGTTGCTTTTCGCTAACATTTGTATATTAGTGTACTCCATTGGCAAACATTTGGACATGAAATCTAAGAAATAAAAGAAAGGGGCAACTGTAGTATAAAATTGCATTTGCCATTACACTCAAATACCTTAGAAAATGTTGTTTACTATTATTAACATTTCTTATATGTACAATTAAGTTGGAGGACAGAGAAGGAATATTCATGAATGATCATCGCCATATGTTAAAAGGTAGTCTCATATAGTCGTTTCGGAAAAAAGAAAAACATTAAATGGAATCATTTTACCAACTGGAGCTAAACCAAGCTCTTTAAGAAGTGATCAAATAATATTAATTACTTGGTATGTTTATTGTTATTATTAATACAATGTGTTCATTTATCTAATATATTGTGTTTTTAATTAAAAATGGCAATTAAATGTGATGGGTTAGGGATAAAAAGATAGGTTAAGTGTGATAGAACATGACGTGATAATAATTTTTTCAGTATAATGGAGTTTAAGATTAGGCTATTTAGTTATTTGATAGACAAAATATAAATTGTATGTTATTGATAATTCTTTTTAATATTTGTCATCTCAAAAAGAATCCGGTACCATGCATTTTTTCACGGTTTGAAGGTGTTGATCTCAACAAATAATCGTATGTCCATAAAACACATATCAGCAAAATCGTTAGCCACACGCCCACACTCTAGCCAGCACATAAATTAGGTGTTAAGCAAGACAAATTTGGTGTTAAGCAAGAGAAAATGTTGACATAGCTTTTTATTTTTTAAACCTTTCAACTTTGATATTATTATTATTATTATTATTACAAAAATGATAGAGAAACCTAAATAAAAAGCCTAAAAATAAACCTAACCACTTAATATTTGACACCTGACATGATTTTAAATAATCCCATCTTTTATTTTATATTATTCCATTTGTGCCCTTACTTTATTAAAGGAAATAACAATTCGTTTTATTATCCTATTATTCATTCATTTTCTACTCTTTATCATATTAGACCTTCTACCCTAAATGCCTAAAGTTACCATCACTGATCGATTGTTCATAAAATTACTCTAATAATGGACTTGTATGGAATATGAATAAATGATATACATGGATCAATTGTACATGTATATAACGTTGGGTGTAAATATTAAAGTTATGGGGTTTGTATAAATTTATGAAATGGGTTTCCTTAAATATTGGGAAATTGCTTCAGATTTGAGGGGAAAATTCACAGTGCCGATGTAAGTTGCAATTTGAGAGTGAATTGTGAAGTCTTAATGTTGGTGAGTCTAGTTGATGATAGAAGATGGTGGAGACACGGAGGAGATGGGTAGTGTTTAATGATATTGGGGTCGATTACGCGAAGTGGATTAGGCGATGACGAAGTTGAAGTGAATCAGGCGATCGAAGTGAATGATGAATGCAGAATGATGTCTATCAAATCATCAAATAGATAATAATATAATATGAAGATAAAAAGTCGTAAATTGCAATGTAAATATGTAATTTATCAAAGAGATAAAAGGGCTTTATTGGAATATTAAAAATGAATGTCAGCAAATTAGATTAGGTCTAAAATTAGGTCCATTTAGTAGGTCTCTGTATCAAAACTCTTATTATTATTATTATTATTATTATTTTATTTTATAAAAACATCATTTTTATTAAAAATTAATAGGATTATTAAATATTATTATAAAACATCACTTATATTATTATATTATATTATTATTATTATTTATTATTATTATTATTATATTATTATTATTGATATTATTATTATTATTATTATTATATTCATTCTTAGGTTTTGATTTTAGGTCTCTTTATTATTATTATTATAACTTAATTAATCATTCGAAACAAACTATTCTTCTTCTTTATTATATTATTATTATTATTATTATTATTATTATATTATTATTATTATTATTATTATTATTATTATTATTATTATGTTTATATTATTATTATTATTATTATTATATTATTATTATTATTATATTATTATTATTATTATTATTATTATAACTTCATTCAATATATTAAAAAGAAACTTTTACATAAAGTTGGATGGGAGTCTAGACACAAGTTGTGCTCCCACCCCTTTCTGAATGCAAAAACATAATCTATGAAAGATAAATCTACCGCTCCTAGCATTATTAGAATGACTACTAGAAATAGACTTAATACGTGAGAGTGTGTCCAAAGCATCCTTATCGAATTCTCCGAACGTAGAGAAAGCGAATGGTATGAACTTGTACCCGTTGTCCTCGCATTTAGATGCATACTTCCTCTTTTTCTTCTCCACTGCATTGTGCAAGGCTACCCCGGGTGCCAATGAAGTCACCCCCATACCAGCAAAAGGAGAAATGCATGTCACATCCAAACATGCATCTTTACCTTGGACCCAATTAAAAAGTAAAAGGTCAGCGGGGCGTAGATCTTTGCCATTATCCGAGAGAAACCCCATTGGAGCTTCCTTGCGCACCATAATACCCACCTTAGAACACATGTCAACAAGAATATCACGCACCAAGTTATGTCTGAACTTTACACCTACTTCACTGGAACAGTGGACCGCATGATCACCCCATTGGTCCATCCGATGCACATTGCAACTTGGGCAAATACTACCTTCAGAGAACATCGGTATTGAAAGCCTATATTTCAAAACACAACGAAACTGACGATGGTTCATCCTCTGCCCCAAGCCGTCAATAGGTATGGTGAATAAAAAATCCTGAGCGTGTGGGGCACGAATGTTGCTAAGAATAGCTACCTGACGAGGACTTAGAGAGTACTTAGAAGCTAGGTCTTTGTCAATGACACCAAAATAACACTTTGCCAAGGTCTTCATCATTTGGGGGGCACAAGTGCTTGGGGTGACAAAGATCATGTCACCATTGCATCTAGAGTTGAAAACATCAAGAGCATGCTGAAAAGAAGAACCAAGTGAGTCAATACCAGTCTTCACCAATATCTTATCTTGTAGAGCACTCGTTTGCAAACGAGAGGCGAGAAAAGCATAATTAATAATGTCCCCGGCTGATAGGATGCCGAGACCACCCAAATTAATAGGGAGAGTGGCTAGACGCCACTGCCAATCACCAAACCCCGGCCCTGAAGCAGTAACCACCTTTTCCAAGGAGGCACGTAATGCCTTATCGAAATGAAGTTTGGCCTCTGATAAATATAAGGGAGAACATGTCCTCAAAGAGTAAGATAGTTTCGCAACCCACGAATATCATTCGGATCCCTTTCTTCGTCTCCCATTTCCTCTTCTAACTTAACTTCTAGATTGAAAAACTCGTCTAAATAGAACCCTTCCTCGTCCGAATCAGGAGTGGGTCTAGCAATAGGTGAGAATGGTGTAGGTGTTGCGAAGTTAAATCTACGTCTTGTCGGTGTTCTTAAGGGACTATTTAGAGGTAAACCCGAAGACCGCAAGTTCATCAACTAAGAAGTAGACCTGTAAAACACAACTAACCAAACACGTCAACTGCACCTGTGATAAGAAAAGAAAAGAAAAACTAAACTATGAAGGAAAAAAAAAAAAAAAAAAAAAAAAAAAAAAAAAAAAAAAAAAAAAAAAAAAAAAAAAAAAAAAAAAAAAAAAAAAAAAAAAAAAAAAAAAAAAAAAAAAAAAAAAAAAAAAAAAAAAAAAAAAAAAAAAAAAAAAAAAAAAAAAAAAAAAAAAAAAAAAAAAAAAAAAAAAAAAAAAAAAAAAAAAAAAAAAAAAAAAAAAAAAAAAAAAAAAAAAAAAAAAAAAAAAAAAAAAAAAAAAAAAAAAAAAAAAAAAAAAAAAAAAAAAAAAAAAAAAAAAAAAAAAAAAAAAAAAAAAAAAAAAAAAAAAAAAAAAAAAAAAAAAAAAAAAAAAAAAAAAAAAAAAAAAAAAAAAAAAAAAAAAAAAAAAAAAAAAAAAAAAAAAAAAAAAAAAAAAAAAAAAAAAAAAAAAAAAAAAAAAAAAAAAAAAAAAAAAAAAAAAAAAAAAAAAAAAAAAAAAAAAAAAAAAAAAAAAAAAAAAAAAAAAAAAAAAAAAAAAAAAAAAAAAAAAAAAAAAAAAAAAAAAAAAAAAAAAAAAAAAAAAAAAAAAAAAAAAAAAAAAAAAAAAAAAAAAAAAAAAAAAAAAAAAAAAAAAAAAAAAAAAAAAAAAAAAAAAAAAAAAAAAAAAAAAAAAAAAAAAAAAAAAAAAAAAAAAAAAAAAAAAAAAAAAAAAAAAAAAAAAAAAAAAAAAAAAAAAAAAAAAAAAAAAAAAAAAAAAAAAAAAAAAAAAAAAAAAAAAAAAAAAAAAAAAAAAAAAAAAAAAAAAAAAAAAAAAAAAAAAAAAAAAAAAAAAAAAAAAAAAAAAAAAAAAAAAAAAAAAAAAAAAAAAAAAAAAAAAAAAAAAAAAAAAAAAAAAAAAAAAAAAAAAAAAAAAAAAAAAAAAAAAAAAAAAAAAAAAAAAAAAAAAAAAAAAAAAAAAAAAAAAAAAAAAAAAAAAAAAAAAAAAAAAAAAAAAAAAAAAAAAAAAAAAAAAAAAAAAAAAAAAAAAAAAAAAAAAAAAAAAAAAAAAAAAAAAAAAAAAAAAAAAAAAAAAAAAAAAAAAATATATTTATAGGAAAAACCCCCTCTGTTCTACTTCTGGGGTCCTCCACGGGCCAGAAAAGTTCAGTCTTGTCCACTGATGTGCTAAATCGAGTTTAAAATTTAAAACTAGAAATACCTTGAAACTCACTACTACGCACTATCGGGCAGTGGACCCGATCGTATGCAGTATAGTTAAAAAGTAAGTCCAGGTTCGTTCACGGGGATTGGTTTGAATCAATTGTTTAACAAAGTAGTTTGGAAAAAGGGTGGAACGCTTTGAATCTCTCTTTGACAATTAAATTAAAATAACTTAATAGACAAACGCGTAAAGGTAAAGGTAAAACTGCAAACAATAATAGTAAAGATCATCCACCTTGACTTCGCTAGACTTCAAACGTGATTGCATTCAATTAAGACCAAATTCATTAAGAGTTGACAAGATAATCGTGAAAGGATAAAATGCTCGCGTGGTACCACCAACCGCTCACAAAACACCCAAACACCTAAGTTGCTAGTTTAATTACCCAAGCCGGTACCACCAACCGCTCACAAAACACCCAAACACCTAAGTTGCTAGTTTAATTACCCAAGCCGGTACCACCAATGCCTAGACAACCTTACCAACAATTAGTTTACTTGATCATCACATTACCAATCGAGCCTATGTGAATTAAAACGTGGTACCACCAACCGCTTCTAAACACGTTGACAAAATTATTCCTTTTATTAAAATGACATTCACTATCACACCATGAACTAGTGATAATTGCTCATAGACAAGCAACCGTTTGAAAATCACATATGTATCCAACTAGTACCACTAACGAAGAACACACATGCCACCAATATCATAATAATAAATATAAAGGAATAAAATCATCAAGATCTCGACACAACGATAATTGAAATCAACTCTTTGAATTAAAACATCTAGCAATCACATCATTCGTCTAGTTACATCAAGGTGGATGATTGAAATATTAGCCACTCATAATTAAATTGAAATAACAATCAAAGTAAAGGAAGAACATGATGTACCAATTGTTTGAGGAATAGAAATTGCAAGACAATAAAATAGATACGATCTAAGTGGGTGCACGTGAATCTTCAATGAATCGGAAGATGTTGAAATCTTGAATTGATCCTTGAAGGTGTTCCTTGAAGGTGTTCCTTGAAGTGCAGCTCTTAGAAAGAAGATTTGATAATTTGGGAATTAGGTTTCAAAAACTATTTATACCCCCCTTTAATCTGATGCAAAAACTGCCAAAAACCTTTCAGTCCCGCACTCTCACTGCGGCGCAGTGGGCAAATGCACATCCCACTGCGTCGCAGTGCTTTTATACTGCCCATTTGTGCTTGTTTGTCAAGGCTGACTGCGGCGCAGTGGGCAAATGCACATCCCACTGCGTCGCAGTGCTTATACACTGGTCGTGATGCACCCTTTCCACTAGCTGACTGCGGCGCAGTGGGCCTGTTCACCACCACTGCGTCGCAGTGCTTTTATACTGCCCATTTGTGCTTGTTTGTCAAGGCTGACTGCGGCGCAGTGGGCCTGTTCACCACCACTGCGTCGCAGTACAATATTACTGACCGAAGGCCACACATCAACTTATGAATACTTGCATAATTTTTCTATCTCTTTTCATCTTAACGACTCTCGAACTCTCCAATCAACTTCATGACCTCAAAATTACTCGAATTTGCACCAAACGGACACGTCACCTGTTTAGAACCTGAAACCACTAACAAAACCCATAAACGCGCCAAATGCCAGCAAAATCGACTAAAAACATATAATAAAAAGGCCAATAACGATGTGGGCGATGGGTATAAATTGGTCACATCAAATCCCCCCACACTTGAGCATTGCTTGTCCTCAAGCAAATCCAACATTTAAAGAAAAAGTAATCCTTGGCAAAGAAGCTAAATAAACAATTACGAGTATCAAAAAGAAGCAACACCAAGTATGTCAAAGACAAAGAAGTTGGGTGAAGCAGTTTTAATCTATCTTAAATGATGAACAATGTCTAAAATCACATATGTATCCAACTAGTACCACTAACGAAGAACACACATGCCACCAATATCATAATAATAAATATAAAGGAATAAAATCATCAAGATCTCGACACAACGATAATTGAAATCAACTCTTTGAATTAAAACATCTAGCAATCACATCATTCGTCTAGTTACATCAAGGTGGATGATTGAAATATTAGCCACTCATAATTAAATTGACATTCACTATCACACCATGAACTAGTGATAATTGCTCATAGACAAGCAACCGTTTGAAAATCACATATGTATCCAACTAGTACCACTAACGAAGAACACACATGCCACCAATATCATAATAATAAATATAAAGGAATAAAATCATCAAGATCTCGACACAACGATAATTGAAATCCAACTAGTACCACTAACGAAGAACACACATGCCACCAATATCATAATAATAAATATAAAGGAATAAAATCATCAAGATCTCGACACAACGATAATTGAAATCCAACTAGTACCACTAACGAAGAACACACATGCCACCAATATCATAATAATAAATATAAAGGAATAAAATCATCAAGATCTCGACACAACGATAATTGAAATCAACTCTTTGAATTAAAACATCTAGCAATCACATCATTCGTCTAGTTACATCAAGGTGGATGATTGAAATATTAGCCACTCATAATTAAATTGACATTCACTATCACACCATGAACTAGTGATAATTGCTCATAGACAAGCAACCGTTTGAAAATCACATATGTATCCAACTAGTACCACTAACGAAGAACACACATGCCACCAATATCATAATAATAAATATAAAGGAATAAAATCATCAAGATCTCGACACAACGATAATTGAAATCAACTAGTACCACTAACGAAGAACACACATGCCACCAATATCATAATAATAAATATAAAGGAATAAAATCATCAAGATCTCGACACAACGATAATTGAAATCACTTTTACTCTACTAGTAGGCACCCTCTTACAATGATGAACAATGTCTAAAAACACAATATGATCAACTAGTACCACTAACGAAGAACACACATGCCACCAATATCATAATAATAAATATAAAGGAATAAAATCATCAAGATCTCGACACAACGATAATTGAAATCAACTCTTTGAATTAAAACATCTAGCAATCACATCATTCGTCTAGTTACATCAAGGTGGATGATTGAAATATTAGCCACTCATAATTAAATTGACATTCACTATCACACCATGAACTAGTGATAATTGCTCATAGACAAGCAACCGTTTGAAAATCACATATGTATCCAACTAGTACCACTAACGAAGAACACACATGCCACCAATATCATAATAATAAATATAAAGGAATAAAATCATCAAGATCTCGACACAACGATAATTGAAATCAACTCTTTACTCTACTAGTAGGCACCCTCTTACAATGATGAACAATGTCTAAAAACACAATATGATCAATTTTGAACATTCCAAAACAAGCTCCAATACTTAAACCAATCTACGTCTTTCCCAAGTCAAAGCATAATCCAATCAATCCACCCCCAAAACTCTCACAAACCGTGCAAACCAACCAACAGCAATCAAAGGCCCCCCAGATTAGACTATCGGCATGGTAATGTATAATTAGGTAAAGTTTACATAAATGAGTGGACATTTACAATGAGTGAGGGAGTGTAGGTTAGAAATGAAAGGAATCAATCAAAAGTATAAGGTAAGTATGAAATATGTACAAAATAGTCTAATCAAACCCGTACCCTTGATTGCCAACAACCCATAAATTGCAAATCCGCTAAGACACTTCAAAATTACCAAGCAAACTCGACACCAATGTGGTGTATCAACTTCAAACAACTTAAAATCAACCAAGCCCTCCATTCTTAACGATACAATACAACTCTAGACATATAAAAATGAGACGTACCCACTAGTAGCCCAATTTCCATTTTTTTTTTTTTTTTTTTTTTAATTGAAATCACTTTTACTCTACTAGTAGGCACCCTCTTACAATGATGAACAATGTCTAAAAACACAATATGATCAATTTTGAACATTCCAAAACAAGCTCCAATACTTAAACCAATCTACGTCTTTCCCAAGTCAAAGCATAATCCAATCAATCCACCCCCAAAACTCTCACAAACCGTGCAAACCAACCAACAGCAATCAAAGGCCCCCCAGATTAGACTATCGGCATGGTAATGTATAATTAGGTAAAGTTTACATAAATGAGTGGATATATACAATGGAAAAGGCTAAGTTAAAATGGTGTATAAGAAAGGTTTACAAAGAAAGGAAGGATGTATATGTAAGTGAGTATAAGTATAGTAAGGGTATGAATATACAAAAGGAAAAGTGAAAATAAAGCAAGAAAGAAAAGTATGGGTCAAACCTATATGCCAATTCGTCATCCGATGTACTTTAATCACAAAAGTGATCTCACTGCGGTCTCGTCACGATCACAAGGCCAAGTTCTAGCTCAACACATCACCGGCACACTCAAATCAAAGAAAAGAACCCGGAAATGGAATAAATTAACCTCAAATTCGCACATCTTAGTGCAGAGTTCGAAATGGAACCCTTACTCCCGAATAAATCCAAGAGCCTAAGAGAGGGACAAATTACAAGGCAACCAAACCAAAACCGCAAACAACTAGCACATCAATATATGAACAATGGATCTCACAACTTTAGGTGTTTGGGAAATTTAGAGTATGCAAGTAATGTTATCAATCCACAAGGATTAGCCCAATAACCGTTCAGAACACATTTCGCCGATTAAAATTTTGCCAAGGAAAAATTTGTAGTAAAATTGCTCATTAAATTATTATGAATTAAGTGACAAAAGCAATTTACCACAAGGACAAGCTCAACTCAAGTTTTAAAAACCACATCAACCTCTATTATCCCACCAAATTGACAACACCGATTCCAAACATGCACATCACAGTGAAGAGCTCAAAATAGAAACTCCTACCCTCGGATAAAATCCGAAGGCCTATGAGAGGGACACATCAACAAAACCGGTAGAAATCTCAATGGCAAAACAACAAAAGTGATGTACCCGGTAGCTTAAACCTATTTGCCACCCCCCCACACTTAAGATGGACAATGCCCTCAATGTCCATATTCGGTCAAACAAAGGTAAATAGGGGTAAGCAACATAGAATAATCAGAACACATACCGGAGTAAGGACACATCCCGTTTTGAAACAAGTTAGTCGACCCCGTGTCACAAATGGTGCTTCCTAAAAAGGAAAACCACTTTGCTTGGCGGGAGAAACAACTTGTACCAAAACGGAAAGTGCGAGAGATGTGTGTGCAACAAACATACCAAACAAAAATATAGCGGCGCTGAACTTACTGCCAGCATATGCACACCATCACACAATCACAATTTGATGCCACAAAGTAAAGATGAGAAGAGAATCCAATGAGTTTTCCCCCCACACATGTGTTGCACAATAGCCATCAAATCGAATAGTCCTGTCACTTGCACCACAAACAAACCACATTCCAATCATATAAAAGTAACACTGTTCATGCAAACAAACCAAAAGAAAAAGAAAAAGTCAAAATACAATGTTCCATCACCCCGTAGGGTAGATACCCGAAGAAATAAGAAATAATGTATGGAGTACAGTCATCCAGATAATCAAACCATCATCACAAACCATAACATGATTCATCCCACGGTGCCGGATGGGAACCATAATCATCATCACTGCTGCTGACCATGATAACCATAAGGAAGACCAGAAGTATCAAAAAGATCGGTGATCCAATTGCGGTCTCCTTCTTGACCTGAACTAGAGGCGCCAACATCTCCTCCAGACGGTCCACCACCAAATCCTGACCCAGAACCTGCAACAAAACCAGGAGCGAAAGAAGATGAACCACCAACAAATCCCCCAGAACCACCAGCTTGACTAGCGGCACCTGTCCATGGCCTCCACTCTGCACTAGTACCTGCATCAAAAGAAGATCTCCCACCAAAAGAACCAAACTGCACAGGACCACGAGGAGATCCTCCTAGATCATGTGGGAAGAAAGAACCGCCTCCCTGACGATATGTCGGAACATGAATAGGTGGTGGTGAGAAATCAGGAATAGGAGTGTCTGGAACGAACGGCTGCCCATGGTACTGCGCATCCCACATAGGCTGATAATAATCCAGGGTATAGTTGGTGCGGGCCTGCTGCGATCCCAACCAAGTCATATCCTGATCCATCCTCCGTTGATAATCATCAAATGCCATACCACTAGCCTGCTGCCCATCCAAAATCTGTTGCAGCTGGGACCCTATATCAGTCAAGTCAATACTTGGACGGCCCCGCCTCCGCTGAGGCTCCTGCGGGGCGTCCTCCATCTCATCATCATCAGAATCCTCCACCTCAGGAGGCGGTGCAGCGATAACACCCGTATCATCCAACAACCTTGCTTGCTCATTCTTCTTCGGCTTCTTCACTATCTTGGCTATTATCAACTCTTTCTCAGTTAAATGCTCTTGTCTAACCTGCAAAGACAATCCCTCATGACATATATCAGTATCAAAAACTCCCATCCTCTTGTAAATACGGGTGATAAAATGCCCAAGCACCAACTTCGAATCCGAGTGATTCACCATCCTATCCAGAACAACCATCGGGGCCAAAGCAAACCTCCTCGGTGCCCCCTCAGTAAACAACTTAATCAGCCATAAATCTAGCTGGTACGCCTTGTCCCAATGGGTGGACCTTTGTACCAGAAAAGTGACAATCATCCTATGCAACATCCTCAGCTTGACACTTCTAATCTTAGACACACTACCCGAGCCACCAGAGGGCCAATCATGTCCCGAAATACGAGTCCAATACTGAGTTATCGACTCTCCATCCCCCAAATCCTGTTTCACATACAAACCCTTTCTCAACAAAGCCCTAAATTCCTGACTATCCAACTGATCCCTTGTATACATGCCACAATAAAAACCAAATTCCGGAATAGATAACTTCCTAGGCTGTCCCCCGCAGACAAAAGTTACTACCCGCTCTTCAAAAATATCGTTGACTTTATTAAGCTCCTTGGTCAACTTCAAAGTAGAATAAAACTCCAGACAAAGTTCACGAAAACATGGTTCCCGATTATGGAAAATGTTATGCCACATATCACTACTAACCACCTGGTCACCGATTGGAACCTCAATGCGAAACCAACGACGGATATCCTCCTGTATCCCATAATTCCTAGCAAAAATCGGATCAAGATATTTGGGAGGGCAAACAACCTGGCGATGGAGAGCAAAGAGATTGTTCAAGAAGTTGTTCTTATGGGGTTGCCTAACCCCATCGAACGCCAACCATGCATGAGACTCGTCCATTTGGTTCTCTCCAAACTTTAAATCAGGCACTTCAGGCTCTTGCCTAGCCCTCTTGCCACCAGTCCCGCGCAGTGGGCATAGTCCTCCCCCACTGCGGCGCAGTGGGCATAGTCCTCCCCCACTGCGGCGCAGTGGGCATAGTCCTCCCCCACTGCGGCGCAGTGGGCATAGTCCTCCCCCACTGCGGCGCAGTGGGCATAGTCCTCCCCCACTGCGGCGCAGTGGGCATAGTCCTCCCCCACTGCGGCGCAGTGGGCATAGTCCTCCCCCACTGCGGCGCAGTGGGCATAGTCCTCCCCCACTGCGGCGCAGTGGGCATAGTCCTCCCCCACTGCGGCGCAGTGGGCATAGTCCTCCCCCACTGCGGCGCAGTGGGCATAGTCCTCCCCCACTGCGGCGCAGTGGGCATAGTCCTCCCCCACTGCGGCGCAGTGGGCATAGTCCTCCCCCACTGCGGCGCAGTGGGCATAGTCCTCCCCCACTGCGGCGCAGTGGGCATAGTCCTCCCCCACTGCGGCGCAGTGGGCATAGTCCTCCCCCACTGCGGCGCAGTGGGCATAGTCCTCCCCCACTGCGGCGCAGTGGGCATAGTCCTCCCCCACTGCGGCGCAGTGGGCATAGTCCTCCCCCACTGCGGCGCAGTGGGCATAGTCCTCCCCCACTGCGGCGCAGTGGGCATAGTCCTCCCCCACTGCGGCGCAGTGGGCATAGTCCTCCCCCACTGCGGCGCAGTGGGCATAGTCCTCAACCCCACTGCGGCGCAGTGGGCATAGTCCTCCCCCACTGCGGCGCAGTGGGCATAGTCCTCCCCCACTGCGGCGCAGTGGGCATAGTCCTCCCCCACTGCGGCGCAGTGGGCATAGTCCTCCCCCACTGCGGCGCAGTGGGCATAGTCCTCCCCCACTGCGGCGCAGTGGGCATAGTCCTCCCCCACTGCGGCGCAGTGGGCATAGTCCTCCCCCACTGCGGCGCAGTGGGCATAGTCCTCCCCCACTGCGGCGCAGTGGGCATAGTCCTCCCCCACTGCGGCGCAGTGGGCATAGTCCTCCCCCACTGCGGCGCAGTGGGCATAGTCCTCCCCCACTGCGGCGCAGTGGGCATAGTCCTCCCCCACTGCGGCGCAGTGGGCATAGTCCTCCCCCACTGCGGCGCAGTGGGCATAGTCCTCCCCCACTGCGGCGCAGTGGGCATAGTCCTCCCCCACTGCGGCGCAGTGGGCATAGTCCTCCCCCACTGCGGCGCAGTGGGCATAGTCCTCCCCCACTGCGGCGCAGTGGGCATAGTCCTCCCCCACTGCGGCGCAGTGGGCATAGTCCTCCCCCACTGCGGCGCAGTGGGCATAGTCCTCCCCCACTGCGGCGCAGTGGGCATAGTCCTCCCCCACTGCGGCGCAGTGGGCATAGTCCTCCCCCACTGCGGCGCAGTGGGCATAGTCCTCCCCCACTGCGGCGCAGTGGGCATAGTCCTCCCCCACTGCGGCGCAGTGGGCATAGTCCTCCCCCACTGCGGCGCAGTGGGCATAGTCCTCCCCCACTGCGGCGCAGTGGGCATAGTCCTCCCCCACTGCGGCGCAGTGGGCATAGTCCTCCCCCACTGCGGCGCAGTGGGCATAGTCCTCCCCCACTGCGGCGCAGTGGGCATAGTCCTCCCCCACTGCGGCGCAGTGGGCATAGTCCTCCCCCACTGCGGCGCAGTGGGCATAGTCCTCCCCCACTGCGGCGCAGTGGGCATAGTCCTCCCCCACTGCGGCGCAGTGGGCATAGTCCTCCCCCACTGCGGCGCAGTGGGCATAGTCCTCCCCCACTGCGGCGCAGTGGGCATAGTCCTCCCCCACTGCGGCGCAGTGGGCATAGTCCTCCCCCACTGCGGCGCAGTGGGCATAGTCCTCCCCCACTGCGGCGCAGTGGGCATAGTCCTCCCCCACTGCGGCGCAGTGGGCATAGTCCTCCCCCACTGCGGCGCAGTGGGCATAGTCCTCCCCCACTGCGGCGCAGTGGGCATAGTCCTCCCCCACTGCGGCGCAGTGGGCATAGTCCTCCCCCACTGCGGCGCAGTGGGCATAGTCCTCCCCCACTGCGGCGCAGTGGGCATAGTCCTCCCCCACTGCGGCGCAGTGGGCATAGTCCTCCCCCACTGCGGCGCAGTGGGCATAGTCCTCCCCCACTGCGGCGCAGTGGGCATAGTCCTCCCCCACTGCGGCGCAGTGGGCATAGTCCTCCCCCACTGCGGCGCAGTGGGCATAGTCCTCCCCCACTGCGGCGCAGTGGGCATAGTCCTCCCCCACTGCGGCGCAGTGGGCATAGTCCTCCCCCACTGCGGCGCAGTGGGCATAGTCCTCCCCCACTGCGGCGCAGTGGGCATAGTCCTCCCCCACTGCGGCGCAGTGGGCATAGTCCTCCCCCACTGCGGCGCAGTGGGCATAGTCCTCCCCCACTGCGGCGCAGTGGGCATAGTCCTCCCCCACTGCGGCGCAGTGGGCATAGTCCTCAACCCCACTGCGGCGCAGTGGGCATAGTCCTCCCCCACTGCGGCGCAGTGGGCATAGTCCTTGCAACCCCACTGCGGCGCAGTGGGCATAGTCCTCCCCCACTGCGGCGCAGTGGGCATAGTCCTTGGTCAACCCCACTGCGGCGCAGTGGGCATAGTCCTCCCCCACTGCGGCGCAGTGGGCATAGTCCTCCCCCACTGCGGCGCAGTGGGCATAGTCCTCCCCCACTGCGGCGCAGTGGGCATAGTCCTCCCCCACTGCGGCGCAGTGGGCATAGTCCTCCCCCACTGCGGCGCAGTGGGCATAGTCCTCCCCCACTGCGGCGCAGTGGGCATAGTCCTCCCCCACTGCGGCGCAGTGGGCATAGTCCTCCCCCACTGCGGCGCAGTGGGCATAGTCCTCCCCCACTGCGGCGCAGTGGGCATAGTCCTCCCCCACTGCGGCGCAGTGGGCATAGTCCTCCCCCACTGCGGCGCAGTGGGCATAGTCCTCCCCCACTGCGGCGCAGTGGGCATAGTCCTCCCCCACTGCGGCGCAGTGGGCATAGTCCTCCCCCACTGCGGCGCAGTGGGCATAGTCCTCCCCCACTGCGGCGCAGTGGGCATAGTCCTCACCCCACTGCGGCGCAGTGGGCATAGTCCTCTCCCACTGCGGCGCAGTGGGCATAGTCCTCCCCCACTGCGGCGCAGTGGGGCAATTTTTGTTCCCAACTCCAGTGACAAACGACTGCGGCGCAGTGGGATAGTACGTGGGATAGTACCCTCACCACTGCGTCGCAGTGCCAAACTACTGGTCTCGACCCCCAGTTTCCTTAGAAAAATTTCACAATGAAAATTTGAACACTTACCTCAATCAGTTTCACCACAAATTGGACCTGCATTTTTCTTGACAAAACAACATCAAATCTAACTAACAAAACAAAAATAAAATAAAAGAATATAACACGGGTTGCCTCCCGAGAAGCGCTTAATTTATTTGCGAGTCGTTAGCTAGACTCGACTACCTTTCAAGCTTCCAATTCAAAAATTGGGATCTCTTCAATCATCCCCTCTACTTGCTCTTCTTCAAAATACAATTTAAGCCTATGACCATTTACTATGAATGAACCTTCACCATCTCTCTTGAACAACTCCACATAACCCGACGGATAAACATGCTTGATAACAAAAGGTCCAATCCACCTAGAAGTCAGCTTAGGTTGCTTGATCTTAAACTTAGACAAAAACAACAAAACTTTAGCCCCAACCTTAAACTCCTTTCTACGGATCCTCTTGTCATGCCAAACCTTGGTTCGCTCCTTGTAAAGCCTAGAATTCTCATATGCACCTAACCGAAGCTCATCCAACTCATGAAGCTGCAACATCCTAAGTTCACCGGCTTCCAACATATCCAAGTTTAAATTTCTCAAAGCCCAATATGCCTTATGCTCAATCTCAATGGGAAGATGACAAGTCTTACCATAGAGCAACCGGTATGGCGTGGTGCCAATCGGCGTCTTATAAGCTGTCCTAAATGCCCACAAGGCGTCATCCAACTTCTTTGACCAAACCTTAGGGTTATCTCCCACAGTTTTCTCCAAAATTCTCTTCAAAGCCCTATTGGTGTTTTCTACTTGTCCACTAGTTTGTGGATGATAGGAAGTAGAAAAGTAATGCACAACACCATATCTTTTCATGACCTTTGCTAATTGATGATTTGCAAAGTGGGTTCCTCGGTCACTAATTAAGGCTCTAGGGCAACCAAATCGGCAAAACAATTGTTTAAGGAAATCAATTACTACCCTAGCATCATTCGTGGGCAAAGCCTTGGCTTCGGCCCATTTAGACACGTAGTCAACGGCGACGAGAATATATAGGCACTTATTAGACGATGGGAATGGTCCCATGAAGTCTATACCCCAAATATCGAAAACTTCACATACCTGAATGCTCTGTTGAGGCATCTCGTCCCGCTTAGTAATGCTTCCTTGTCTCTGACAAATGTCACAAGTTTCCACCAAAGTTTGAGCCTCTTTGAAAATTGTCGGCCAGTAAAAACCTGCATCAAACACTTTCTTACCGGTGACTGAAGGACCGTAATGACCTCCAGTAGGACCATAGTGACAAGCATCCAGAATCTCCCTAGTCTCAGCTCCAGCTACACATCTCCTCACCATGCCATCTGCACAAACACGAAACAAGTATGGGCTATCCCAAAAATAGTATTTGGCATCCGATATGAGCTTCTTCTTCTGTTGGTGCGTGAAGTCAGTTGGTATCTCACCTGCAACTAAATAATTGGCAATATCTGCATACCAAGGTGCATCATCAGAAGTAGAAATAAACATTAAACATTCATCGGGGAAGTGATCATTAATCTCCCCATCACGAAGTTCCTCCCGGTGAGGATCTTCCAGGCGACTCAAATGGTCGGCAGCCAAATTTTCAGCCCCTTTCTTATCCTTGATCTCAATATCAAACTCTTGTAACAACAAGATCCATCGGATAAGCCTGGGTTTAGCATCTTGTTTCGAGAACAAGTACTTAAGGGCTGAATGGTCCGTAAAAACTATGGTCTTACTTAACACCAAATAAGATCTAAACTTATCAAAAGCGAAAACCACGGCAAGTAATTCCTTCTCTGTTGTGGTGTAATTTTGCTGGGCGGGGTTCAAAGTTTTGCTAGCAAAGTAAATGGGCTTGAAATGCTTATCAACCCTTTGCCCAAGCACGGCCCCCACAGCAAAATCACTAGCATCACACATCAATTCAAAGGGCAATTCCCAATCCGGCCCGACCATGATAGGTGAATTGGTCAACTTCTCCTTTAGAACCTGAAAAGCACTTACACAAGAATCATTAAATACAAAAGGGACGTCCTTCTCCAACAAATGGGTCATAGGACGAGTAATCTTAGAAAAATCTTTAATGAAACGGTGGTAAAAACCGGCATGTCCAAGAAAACTCCTTACCCCTTTCACATTGGAAGGCGGGGGTAATTTGGCTATAACATCAATCTTAGCCCTATCAACCTCTATCCCAGCCTTAGACACCTTGTGACCTAGCACAATACCCTCGGTCACCATGAAGTGACACTTTTCCCAATTTAAAACAAGGTGTGCCCTCTCACACCTTCCATCATATCCAAGTTTAAATTTCTCAAAGCCCAATATGCCTTATGCTCAATCTCAATGGGAAGATGACAAGTCTTACCATAGAGCAACCGGTATGGCGTGGTGCCAATCGGCGTCTTATAAGCTGTCCTAAATGCCCACAAGGCGTCATCCAACTTCTTTGACCAAACCTTAGGGTTATCTCCCACAGTTTTCTCCAAAATTCTCTTCAAAGCCCTATTGGTGTTTTCTACTTGTCCACTAGTTTGTGGATGATAGGAAGTAGAAAAGTAATGCACAACACCATATCTTTTCATGACCTTTGCTAATTGATGATTTGCAAAGTGGGTTCCTCGGTCACTAATTAAGGCTCTAGGGCAACCAAATCGGCAAAACAATTGTTTAAGGAAATCAATTACTACCCTAGCATCATTCGTGGGCAAAGCCTTGGCTTCGGCCCATTTAGACACGTAGTCAACGGCGACGAGAATATATAGGCACTTATTAGACGATGGGAATGGTCCCATGAAGTCTATACCCCAAATATCGAAAACTTCACATACCTGAATGCTCTGTTGAGGCATCTCGTCCCGCTTAGTAATGCTTCCTTGTCTCTGACAAATGTCACAAGTTTCCACCAAAGTTTGAGCCTCTTTGAAAATTGTCGGCCAGTAAAAACCGGCATGTCCAAGAAAACTCCTTACCCCTTTCACATTGGAAGGCGGGGGTAATTTGGCTATAACATCAATCTTAGCCCTATCAACCTCTATCCCAGCCTTAGACACCTTGTGACCTAGCACAATACCCTCGGTCACCATGAAGTGACACTTTTCCCAATTTAAAACAAGGTGTGCCCTCTCACACCGTTCCAACATCTTATCCAAGTTATGCAAACAAGTACGAAATGAGTCCCCAAAAACCGAGAAATCATCCATGAAAACCTCCATGGAGGTTTCAAGCATGTCCTGGAATATAGCTATCATGCACCTTTGGAAGGTGCCCGGGGCATTACATAGACCAAACGGCATTCGCCGATAAGCAAAAGTGCCGAAGGGGCACGTGAAAGTGGTCTTTTCTTGATCCTTTGGATCAATGGGTATTTGAAAGTACCCGGAAAACCCATCAAGAAAACAGAAATACTCATTACCTGCGAGTCTCTCTAACATCTGATCAATAAAAGGCAATGGAAAGTGATCCTTTCGGGTGGCATCATTAAGCTTTCGGTAGTCAATACAAACCCGCCATCCCGTTACAGTTCTAGTAGCCAAGAGTTCCTTATTTTCATTTTCAACCACTGTCATGCCCCCTTTTTTGGGCACACAGTGGACAGGACTTACCCAAGAACTATCAGCAATAGGGAAAATGATCCCTGCATCTAACAACTTAATAACTTCTTTCTTAACAACCTCTTTCATATTAGGATTTAGCCTCCTTTGTCTCTGGACAACGGGCTTAACATCATCAATAAAATCAATCTTATGCTGACAAAAATTTGGACTAATACCTGGAATGTCAGTAGTTTTCCAAGCAAAAGCCCGCTTATGAGCTCGGAGCACAGCCAAAAGGAGTCCTTTCTCGTCACCCGAGAGTGAGGACGAGATAACTACTGGTAAAGATGATTTACCTGCCAAGTAAGCATACTCCAAATGTGCAGGCAATGGCTTAAGCTCCAAATCTGTAGGTGGTACATCAACTGAATTAGGTACCCTTGAGCTTCCATCAGCGACAACTCTCTCAAAGCTCTCATCCACTGGAGGTGTCTCATCCAAGTTAAGTGCCATAACCTCTGCAAACAACTCATTATCAGAAATTTCCCCCGATCCTAGATTAGCAATCTCCTCATCTCCCATATCGGTCTCCATCAACTCCTGAAACTCTCGGTCCAAAGCATCATCAATCACATCAATCCTGAAACATGACTCATCATTAGAATAAGAATGCTTAATAGACCTCTCAACATTAAAAACAATCCTATCTGTACCCACACCCAAAGATATTTCCTTATCTTTCACACGGATGATAGCATCCGCGGTATTAAGAAATGGTCTACCAAGTATTAGGGGTACCTGTGCATCCTCCTCCATCTCGAGGATGACAAAGTCAACTAAGAAAACAATATGGCCCACCTTGACTCTAATGTTTTCAGCAATACCCATGGGATACTGGAATGAATGGTCAGCTAGCCTTATACTCATGCGAGTCGGGCGAAGGATTCCTAAAGCCAACTTACTCCAAACCGAATAAGGCATCAAATTAATGCTAGCTCCTAAATCAGCTAAAGCCTTACAAATAATGGTTCTAATAGAGCAAGTTATAAGAAAACTCCCTGGGTCTTCAAGCTTAGGGGGAATGCGGTTCTGCAAAATAGCAGAACACTCGGCATTGAGAAACGTAGCTTTGGCCTCCTCCATCTTTCCTTTATCCGTCACCAGTTCCTTAATGAACTTGGCGTAATGAGGCATCCCCTGTATCAAATCCACTAAAGGCACATTAATATGAACATTTGAAATCATCTGAACAAACTTGTTATATTGTTCCTTTAGCTTGGCCTTCCTAAACCGTTGTGGGAATGGAACTTTTGGTTTATAAGCTTTAACCTCGGGTTCCACAACCGGTTTTGGTGGAGTGACCGGAATCTTCTCGGTCGGATTCTCCTCCATCTCAATCTCCTCATCAATCTCATCATCATTACCTGAATCCTGTACATCTGAAACAACTACATTAGGCATAGTAGGAGGGTCATAAGATTTACCTGTACGAGTGGTGATGGCCTTGGCTTCCTCATTACGGGCTTGAGGTGGAGTGTACTTCTGCCCCGTATTTTGTCCCTGATTCGGCCCCATGCTAAATTGAGACCTAGGATTCTGTTGAGTATTACTAGGCAAGGTACCAGGAGGCCTAGAAAGTGCAACCATCCTACTCTCAAGATCCTTAAAGTTAACACATTGATTCTTCATATTTATCTCAACCTTCCCATCTATCCTATCCAACCTCTCATTCAACGCCTTAGTATCATCCCGAATCATCTGAATGCTAGAGTTCGTTTCAGCCTGATTACTAACCAATTGTTTCATCATCTCCCTCAACTCGGCATTTGGATCGGTATTAGAGGAAGAAGAACCTGATCCCTGTCCTTGTTGAGTTTGTTGTTGTGGTTGACTCTGAAAGTTATCTCTCTGCCATCTATTTCCTGAAAAACGAGAATTATTAGTAGGAAAAGAAGGGTTATAAGCAGGATTACCTGAGGAACGGTTTTGGAAACCGGTATTGCGTTGGTAGCTCCCTTGTGGTTGATTCTGAATGTAACTCACATCTTCGGGTCCCCGACTCGGACAATCTTCAGAATAATGCATATTACCACAATGGTCACACCCCTCGGCTACTACCTTTACATCCCGTTCAAGTGCTCCAAACCGACTCTCTTGCATAGCAAATCCCTTTTCCATGCGCTCAGACAGCGCTCTAATCTCTCCAATCATACCAGAATCATGACTAGCCTCAACCTTTGCGACCCTACCTTGGCTAGTACCTTTCTTTAGTCTTCTCTCATTCTTCAAAAATCTATCATCATCCATATTTGCATTGTCCTTTGCCATGGACTCCAAAATATCAAAACCTTCATTGGGTGTAATTTTGTTGAAACCACCACCAAAAGCATATCCTAACTCACGTTTGGACTTCTTATCTAGGCCATCAAAGAAAAGCTCAACATATTGCTCCTTAGTCATGTTATGGCCCGGACAATTCCTCAACATTTCTTTAAACCGAATCCATGCATCCACCACATCTTCATCTTCATCTTGATCAAAGGACCTAATCAAGTTCTCCAACTTCCGTTGAGTTCTAAGTGAGTAAAACTCACCAATGAAAGCTTGCTTGAGTTGGTCCCAAGTTGTTATAGAATTTTCCGGGAGATCATTAAACCAATCTAAAGCATCACCGGTAATGGACATGGGAAATGTTTCTAGTTTAACGGCATTCATTTGGTTGTTCCCATATTGGTATAATCGTGCCAACTTCTCAAACCTCTCTAAGTGCTGGTATGGATCCCATTTCCTTTTACCATCAAACTGTTGCTCCTCAATGCTTTTAAGATGATTACCTTTCAGATTGAAATCATGACCAATGGCTGGAGGTCTTATAGGACTACCACGGTTGGTAGGTATAGTACGGACCCTCTCACCATAACGAATATCATTCGGATCCCTTTCTTCGTCTCCCAATTCCTCTTCTAACTTAACTTCTAGATTGAAAAACTCGTCTAAATAGAACCCTTCCTCGTCCGAATCAGGAGTGGGTCTAGCAATAGGTGAGAATGGTGTAGGTGTTGCGAAGTTAAATCTACGTCTTGTCGGTGTTCTCAAGGGACTATTTAGAGGTAAACCCGAAGACCGCAAGTTCATCAACTAAGAAGTAGACCTGTAATACACAACTAACCAAACACGTCAACTGCACCTGTGATAAGACAAGAAAAGAAAAACTAAACTATAAAGCAAGTAACTTCCTCACGCGTGAGGAAGGATCAAACCACTAAATTAACAACTAAAACGGCACACAATCCCCGGCAGCGGCGCCAAAAACTTGATGTGCTAAATCGAGTTTAAAATTTAAAACTAGAAATACCTTGAAACTCACTACTACGCACTATCGGGCAGTGGACCCGATCGTATGCAGTATAGTTAAAAAGTAAGTCCAGGTTCGTTCACGGGGATTGGTTTGAATCAATTGTTTAACAAAGTAGTTTGGAAAAAGGGTGGAACGCTTTGAATCTCTCTTTGACAATTAAATTAAAATAACTTAATAGACAAACGCGTAAAGGTAAAGGTAAAACTGCAAACAATAATAGTAAAGATCATCCACCTTGACTTCGCTAGACTTCAAACGTGATTGCATTCAATTAAGACCAAATTCATTAAGAGTTGACAAGATAATCGTGAAAGGATAAAATGCTCGCGTGGTACCACCAACCGCTTCTAAACACGTTGACAAAATTATTCCTTTTATTAAAATGACATTCACTATCACACCATGAACTAGTGATAATTGCTCATAGACAAGCAACCGTTTGAAAATCACATATGTATCCAACTAGTACCACTAACGAAGAACACACATGCCACCAATATCATAATAATAAATATAAAGGAATAAAATCATCAAGATCTCGACACAACGATAATTGAAATCAACTCTTTGAATTAAAACATCTAGCAATCACATCATTCGTCTAGTTACATCAAGGTGGATGATTGAAATATTAGCCACTCATAATTAAATTGAAATAACAATCAAAGTAAAGGAAGAACATGATGTACCAATTGTTTGAGGAATAGAAATTGCAAGACAATAAAATAGATACGATCTAAGTGGGTGCACGTGAATCTTCAATGAATCGGAAGATGTTGAAATCTTGAATTGATCCTTGAAGGTGTTCCTTGAAGTGCAGCTCTTAGAAAGAAGATTTGATAATTTGGGAATTAGGTTTCAAAAACTATTTATACCCCCCTTTAATCTGATGCAAAAACTGCCAAAAACCTTTCAGTCCCGCACTCTCACTGCGGCGCAGTGGGCAAATGCACATCCCACTGCGTCGCAGTGCAATATTACTGGACTGGTAGTGCCTTACAACAAAGATGACTGCGGCGCAGTGGGCAAATGCACATCCCACTGCGTCGCAGTGCTTATACACTGGTCGTGATGCACCCTTTCCACTAGCTGACTGCGGCGCAGTGGGCCTGTTCACCACCACTGCGTCGCAGTACAATATTACTGGACTGGTAGTGCCTTACAACAAAGATGACTGCGGCGCAGTGGACTTGTTCCCCACCACTGCGTCGCAGTACAATATTACTGACCGAAGGCCACACATCAACTTATGAATACTTGCATAATTTTTCTATCTCTTTTCATCTTAACGACTCTCGAACTCTCCAATCAACTTCATGACCTCAAAATTACTCGAATTTGCACCAAACGGACACGTCACCTGTTTAGAACCTGAAACCACTAACAAAACCCATAAACGCGCCAAATGCCAGCAAAATCGACTAAAAACATATAATAAAAAGGCCAATAACGATGTGGGCGATGGGTATAAATTGGTCACATCATCCACATTCAAATGTAAACCACGAGTCGGACCATCGGTCCTAATGATGTTCAACGCCTTTGCTACCATAAGGGTATCTCCAACAATAGTACCATCATCAAGGTACCAAGCCTGAAGGGCAAGATCACAAGACTGATTAATAGTCTGGACCAAAGGATGTAAAGCAAGGGCAAACAACAATGGACCCAATGGATCCCCTTGTTGAACACCCTGACAAGACCAAAGAATAGAGTCATCATAATAGAGCCTAGCAGGGCGAGTATAACAAAACTCAACCCAAGGAGCAATGGATGGACACCGCACCCGAGTCTCCTAAAGTAAAATGCCCCTATCGACAAGATTAAAAGCATTCTTAAAATCCACCAAAAGCATAGAAAGTCCAACCTCAGTACCCTTGGACTCAATGAGCCTATTCACAGAATGCAAAACAGCCTCACACCCACCAGGAACACCGACACCAAATTGAAAGTCCTCTAAATAAGTATTCATAGAATTTCCAATAGACACGGCAGCAACCTTAGAAACAAGCCTTCGCCACACAGTACCAACAGCAATAGGACGTATACCAATAATAATAATAATAATAATAATAATAATAATATAATAATAATAATAATAATATAATAATAATAATAATATAATAATATAAAATATTTTTTACACGAAGTTGGATGAAAGCCTAGATACAAGTTGTGCTCCCACTCCTTTTTGGATACAAAAACATACTCTATGAAAGATAAAAGTACCACTCCTAGCATTATTTGAGTGACTAGTGGAAATAGACTTAATACGTGAAAGTGTGTCCAAAGCCTCCTTATCGAATTCCACGAAGGTAGAAAAAGCGAATGGTATGAACTTGTATCCGTTGTGCTCAATGGGGTGAAAACCCCCTACTAATATGTCCGAAAACACGATGATTAATAGGGGTAAACCTGCTCCGTCAGACTTGAACCTGGGTATACGGGGGATGGCAAAAAAAAACCGTACCTGATGGGGAAACCCAAAACCCATTCTTTTTGGGTAGGGTTCGGGTCCGGGTACGCGGGTCTCAGGCCGGGTATGGGATGATTTAATATATTTTCTCTGGGTTCGGGTCCGGGGCCGATTTTGGATGTAGACCCGTATACCCGGCCCATATACACGTAACCCGTCCCAAACCCATATATCCGACCCGTATATATCACAAAACATAATATTAATATTTCTAATTTCAATATTTAAAATTTAGAAAGTATTAATAGCTAATTTGGACGAATTTAACAGAAAATTATTGTTGACAAGAAAAAAACGCAGTTAGAAATTACTGTAAATGACATGTAATTAACTACTGATTAGTTCATACGATAGTGGCAGCCTGACCATAGAACTTTTAGCTTAGTTATGGGTTGCAAATGTTACTTGATGCATATATATTTGCATTACAAAAAGTTTAGTTTTAATTGAAAATAGAAAAGAAACCGACCTGGAGCAACCTCAAGGCCTGTATTGTTAATGCCAGGCTATTTGTAGCAAGTAAGATTCTAAAATTAAAAAGAATAATAAGAAATAAAACTTAACGGATCTCTGATTACCCGTGGGGAAACTCGTTACCCGATGGTTACTAAGTAAACGAGGGCCCGTCGGGTCCGGGTCCGGGTTTGGGATGAAGATTTCTAATCGGGTCCGGGTCCAGGAACACTTAAACCCGGACCATACCCGGCCTGTTGCCATCCCTACCCAAGTCAAACCCTCATAGAAAGACTAACTATATCTCAAAGATGACTGAATGAGGATTCAAACCGGGGACATATAAGTCACCAGGGAAACTCCAAACCACTACAACAACTCTTTATTATGTGTAAATATCTTTAGGGTTTAAGAAACCGTTCATATGACATCATTTTTAACTCACTATAATTGGATAAAATAGATTTGTTAGTAGATGCCAACTACATATTATACGCCAACGCATCCAGTATTTTTTCATGCTAGCAATGTTAATGTCAAACGAATGGCAAGTAACAAAACAAATTCTCCATACGTATTTGTTCCATACTTCCATCTTTAAAAATGATGTCACTTGTATATCCTGTTTCCCAAGCTTCACAACTTTGTCATATATAAAGTATTTAGTTTTAAAAAAATAAGAAAATTAAGACAAATTCCCGATGGTCCTGATCGATATGATGGAGATGATAGTAGCAACGATAGTGTGGTGATAGAGTACTGGTGGTGGTCGGTTGCGACGAGTAATATATGTTATTGATATAAAGATAATTGATTTAAAAGGGGCAACGCAGTGAGTCGAGGGATAAATGTTGTAATTTAATTTGCTAGGGGTATTTTTTGGTAGAGCAAACTTGTTAATGGTTATATGTGTTGATTGCACTAGGGTATTTAACATTTCAAAATCTAAATGGTTAAACTCTAAAGTTAGAATCAACTTTAGAGGTGAAGTTGAAGAATCCTTTGGATTGAAATCAATAGTCAGTCATTAATGAACGAACACAATCATTAATGAACGAACACAAACGATCAAACATAAACAAACCTTATAAGCAATGTTATTGACGGAAGAAAAAACGAGTGTTTCACTTAATTAATAGAAAGATTCCAACAATCATTCAAAAGCTCAAATGGTTGTGTTGACAAGTTCAAAACTACAAGTGGTGATGTTCTCGAGTTGAAATGGTCATGTGTCCAACTTCAAGCATGTGTTGAAAAGATGAGATATATAGCAACTCCAAGGTTTTACACAGGTAGATGTTTCAATTAGATTCAAGGTAACTTCAAAAATCAATATTTTTTAGTATTTGTTGTATTTGTTTCAAACTTCTAATTACTAGTTTGACACAATGAGAAGGGTTATTTGACGGTTTGACCCACCTACCTTGTAAACAAAAAACTTCCATTTTCATTAAAATCGAGAAATGAAATAGATGATTTACAAAATTCAAATAAACAAAAAAGATGGGGTATACATTCATCATTCTGAATCACTCTCCATGCTTCCCATGGCCTTTAATCCTGCTGGTCTCTACAAAACAACAAAAAACAAAACATGTTTTAACTAAAATATTCAACATTTTCACCATGTACAATATGTAGGTTAACACCACTACCAATTGTATTGCTTGTTAATATTAGAAACCTTCTCATACCACCTCCTTAATTGAAAAATACCGTCGAGGAGAACCTACCAAGGTTCGAACTCGAGACCTTGGAGTAAACTCCCCCAGAGCCCCGCATAGCAGGTTTAGTGAAACACCCCTGGCCCCTGGGATTTAACCCAATGATTATGCGATTAGCACACAAAAAAAAAGAAACCAACCCATATGTAGCCAAAAACAATTTGTAAAAAATTTATCTATATAAAGTGCAAACATACACTTTAAAGTTTAAAAATCACAAGTTACATGTCATTAAATTGAAACATGATTCAATAACAATGACCCCTAAAATTCTACCAATATATTATACTTGTCACATAAAACAGATTTGATGAAAATGTACAACTCTTAAAGAAAATATTACAAGTCATTCAAGGATGATCTCTTAACCCCATAAAAATGTACATCTTTGAAAGCAGAACTTACAAGTTATCAAACCATGACCCAAAGATCTAACACCAAAAACTAATTGCCTCCACAAAAAAAAATAGTAAACTTAAGACCCAGAAGGCCAAAAATGAAACAAAAACATTTTATTTTATTTTTATCACATTTATACGTTTGTGATAAAAAATAAAGTACAAGTTTAAAAACACATGTTACAAGTCAACAAAGCATAAAATTAACAAACATACCTTTTTTGTACTCTTCTTTTCTACAACTTCATATCTATCTTGACATATATCAGTCAACCATCCTCCTGGACACACCAACTAAGAAAGAAAACACATAGTCAAGGTGTGTTTAGTATGTGTTTTAATTAATTAAAAGTAGAAAAAGTATATTATTAATATAGATGTAAAAAAATAAATAAAATAAATATATAAATACAAATAAAGAGTATAGATATACTTACAAGTAAACTTCTTTGAATAAGTTTAGGTCTTTTCTTAGGTCTATGTGCAGGCTTACATCCTTTCATTGCCATGAAATCCTCTTCTTTTTCTTTATTTGTTAATCCAATGTTTAGCTTTGGCCATACATATTTGACTTTTTGACTTCCACTACATCCGCCGCCGATATTGACCGCCGGTTTCTCCACCACCTCCTTTTCCGGCGACAATTTCCGGCTTGTCTCCGATCTTACATCAGAATTCCTATATAAATATAAATATTTGAGAAATTTAATTAAAAATTAGTATTTTAATGTAGCTGTTTTTTTTTGCTCGAGAAAGATGGCATACCGTGTGAGACGAGTAGAATGTTTACTATTGTTGTTGTTGGAAATATTGTTGTTGGTCTGGTTGTCGGAAGGAAAGGCGGCGAACCGGGAATTGATTCTCCGGCGAATTCTACGGCGGTCGGAGACGGCGAAAGGTGGATCGGAAACTGGGTCATCTGGATCTTTGGTCCGTGCACATCTAAGTCTTTTTTTATTTCCCCATTTTAGAAATAAATCATCAGTTGGTGATTCACTTTGTTGTTGCAATTTATCCATTTAGCTTATGAAAATATATCTATTTTTAGTAAGAAATTCATCAACCAACAAATGAAATTCTGTTAAAAATAAATAAAAAGAAGCTCAAAATTGTAGTAATGAACTTTTTTTTCTTTTCTTGAAGGATGAAAAAATGAAGAAGATTTAGATCTGATTTGTGTGAGTATGAAAAATGAAGTAGTGAAAGTTTAAGAGAATTGATATATGAAGATGTAATTGGGAATTTAATTTATTTTTATTAAGAAATTTTTTTTCTTTTTGTTGTGAGTAGAGTGTGTGAAGAAGAAAAAGAAATTGAAGAGAGAATGGTGATGTTTTTATGAGTTTATATATATATAGCTTTGAGATAAGTTGTAATGAAATTTGACCCTTGGATTGTTGATCAACGGTGGATGTTGGTTTGCCATTGGGGAAAAAAAGGATATTTCTTTATATTTTTTTATTTATATTCATATTCATATTTATTGGGTGTTACTTTGGATTTTTCGTTTTATGGACAAAAAAAAGTCATTAGCCATTGTTGCGAGCCAAAAAAGGGTACAAAATACTAACCATGAATGACGATGCATATAATAACTCGCAAATCACAACTACTGAACCATGAAACCGTTTCATTGAAAGGTATATCATACAAACTATAACCTCCAGGTGCAAATACACGTCATATATTAGAGACTTAGACCTTAGTAGACTTTTATTAGACTAATATGTTTGCATGTTATCGACCTAATCCATTGCATTCTAACACTAGTAGCAAAGCTATGATTGTAATCCGAATGTGGATGGCAGGCCTTTAACCCTCGCCTCATGAATGTGGTGGCTCACTTTGAGCGAATGGCGCAATTGGATCAGTTTGGTCCTGAAAACTTTATATTAAAAACTTTTTTGGTGTTTCTAATCGGGCAGAGCATGGCTTTGAGTGATCAGATCTCCTAATATGAACATGGATGAAGTAAATGAAAATGGGTTGTTACAAGTAATCGGCACATTTGTGATAATTAAAGAGGTTGGATGAGTCATCGTTAGGCCTCAAAGGGGCATCTTACTCAGTGTAACATCAGTTTTTCTTTCTCTAAAAACTACTACTCACGATAAGGTCTTTTCCTTACCCCTTCCTCAGCTCTTGCTCAAAATTTATACACTCTAATAAAATAATAATAATAATAATAATAATAATATTTATGACTAAAACTGTAGGGTGAAATAATGTATTTATATAAAACTATGGTTAAATCTGAAATATAATAATATATATAAAGAGTTAATTGCAAAATTGGTCCCTATGGTTTGTATCTTTTTGCAATAGGGGTCCCTTTTTAAGTTTCGTTGCAATGGGGTCCCTATTTTGAGAATTTTTAGCAAACTTGGTCCATTTTTGACGGATCCATTAGAAGGAGACGTTATGCACGTTGAAAGCATATGAAATGGGCAATATCATCTTTTCATGCAAGATAGGGACCATTCTTGCAACTTTTATTTGTTATCACCATCTTCCTCATCAACAACAATTACATTATCAAAATCAACAGTACAACAGATCTATTATCATTCTAATCTATACATACCTACATATATACATAAATAACATAACAAAATCACAAACATAAATCAACTATAGATATATAAATCTTTTGTCAGATCTATACATATATTGATCTTATTTGTTTCTTTCACCATAAAACAAAATCTTATGTACATAATAAAATGAGTATACGTATATTTATACATAATAAAATCACCAAAATAAAACCCATCAAAACTCATTCAAATCCAATAAACAAATCAAAAACCATAAAGAAAAGGTGAGTAATGATAGCCACATATAGTCTAGTTAAAAGAACAACTCAAAGGCAAGAATGATATATAGAAATCAAAAGGTGTTATAAGTGGATATTAGTTTTGTATATATACGCATTACAAGAAATTTGCAGAAGATATTAGTTTCAATTTCAATATAATACTATACCATGTAACTACAATACTACTCCTGCTACGAAAACCGTTACAAGAACTTAAATATTTACACTACATTATAAAAATACAAATCAGCAGCAACCGTGTATGTAACCCATAAAATGAAGCAGCATTTGCTGCCTGCCTGCTTGCACTAACCTCATTACCTAGAAGTAGCAAACTTAGGTATCATTGGAGGCACTCCACGATGGTGTATCAAGTAATAGCTCGTTCATTCGAGCAATCTGATACAATATTCATTCACTTGTTAACCATTACACACACAAAAAACATATTCATTCAGCTAGGCATTTCATCAAACACTTGGTATGCACTCATTTCTTCCTTCGATTCTGTTTTTCATTTTGAGTATGAGAATCTTGTTTTGTTGCTTTGACAGAGAAAAGTCAAATATACAGCCAACATCCCCCACAAACCACTACTTGTCTTGATTCATATGCTCTTCAATTCCATCCTCAGTCCCCTCTTCTCCCTTCAAACACTACACATACACACACATAAATAACACACACACACACACACACACACATATATATATATATATATATATATATTATAGATGCTAGTTATAGAGTGAGTGAGAGAGAAAGCGAAAGAGATAGAGAGAGAATTGATGTGGGATGGAGCCTGGGAAGTATGATATACTGACAATTGAAGTATGTTTAATTTGTGTATGAAAAGGGGAGAAACTCAAAAAAGTGATTGTGGAGGAAGGTGGGGTGGAAAAGGACGAGAATGCCCCAGCATGTGAAGGTCACATGGGTACTTGACAATAAACATTAACGGCTCTGTTAATTTTGGACCAATTTTGCGAAAAATAGTCAAAATAGAGACCCTCATTGCTACAAAACTTGAAAAGGGACCCCTATTGCAAAAAGATACAAACCACAGGGACCAATCTTGTAATTAACTAAATAAACTAATCCCCACACCTCACCCTTGTCTTTTTCGTTCAACCCCTTTACCCACACACATACACCCACAATATATATGTTTCATAGAACAAAATAAAAAGAAAAGTAGAAGAAGAAACAAATGCAAATAACGTGTCTAGCCCCACTTCATCTCGTCGATGCTCTTCTTATTCAGGAAATGGAAGAGGTTGACGGGGTACTAGCACTAACTTCCTCATCGACGAGGTACTTGACGGGCTCGTCAAGTGCTTACTACGACCGACCTTAGATTAAGGAAGACAATAGACGCCTGATCCTTTAGATATGTGTCTCACCTGGTCTTTTTAAATGGATTCATCCTCGGATTGTATATTTTTCAACCAAAATAAACATTTACACACAAATTAAACCTATATCCTTATGAAGTATTTAGCATAACAATGAACTTTTATGTTATTTTATAATATTAAAATCAATTGATTGTAAATTTTTATGTAATATCAATGTATTATAATAAATTCATCGTTTTTTATTAAAGGTAGATGATTTTAACTTGTTTTTGTTCAATGAAACAAGTTAGATGGGAAGCAATGCTCAATATAAAAATAAATATAGAAAAAGGAAAACTATAGCAGTTTACTGGACTTGTTTCATCAATAGAGTTAAAAGTTCAATACTTAAATGGCTTGCATAAGTTGCTTATTAGGCCCGATCATATTTGGATAAATTACATTTGGGCTTCCTTTTTTAAAGGTCCAGTAAATCTTGTTTTCGACTTTCGGGCTTTCGGCAGGACAGCGGGAACAATTGTATTAGTTTCTTTTAAAGAATTTCTAAAATGTTTCTTAGTGGCACATAAAAGAATGTAATTGGGGTCAATGATTCAAAGACGAGTAGAGAGGCATTCAAGTTTTATCCAAAAAGCGTATGTAATCTCCGGCTTGGTTTTTGAGAATTTTTCTAGATGGGAGCTACATGGTAGGCTTAGGCTTTGCTAGAGTTGTGAGTGTATGAGGTCGTCTTTTTTTTTATTGAGTTATCAACCAGGCTTTATACATTGGCCTTAAAAAATGTGCAATTAGTGTACTAACATTCTTTTTGAAAAAAATAAAGAGAGTATCAATGTTATTCTTGGATAATGCATTTTTTCCCCAAAAAGAATATTGATACATTTTTTAAAATACCAACAAGGAGTTAGCCTAGTGGTAAGGCAATCACTTGATGACCTTAAGGTCTCAGGTTCGATCCCCGCTTGGCACAAAAAATAATTCCTTTAAGGTACCCGTTACCAATGAAGCCTAGAACCACATGTGAAGTTTAAATACGCGGGTTCGATCCTTCGGGGTGCCCAGATCATGTGGGGATTAGGATAGAGGTATTGTACCGGCATCTTTTTTTTTTTTTACATTTTTTAAAATCATTTCTACTGTTCGACTAAAGCTTATGACATACGAGTTTAAGAAGACTGCTCGAGTAGAATTGCAACTCCATAATTGAGAAAGTGGAAAGGATGCTGTTACTCGGATAAGCCGAAGAGAACATATTCCTAGTGTGTTACTATGGGATGATTTGTCATTATATTGTGTTATTATCATTTTTGTAGTCTCCCCGGTAGGCTTGTGTTAGTGGTTATGCTTTAGCTTTTTAAACTTATATGTGACATGTCAATGTGAGACTCATTCACGTTACTTGTACGAACTAGGTTTGATTTTATATGAATATGAAAGTTGTTTTTTTTTTTAAAAAAATATACCTTTCAAGGGTACTAATGTTTTTCTTTTTATTGATTTTTGATAGATAAATATTTTGTTATTAATGAACTTTATGCTGAACAATTTTATGAACTGTTCGCGAACGTTCCATTCAATTAAAACAATACCCCTTGGTGCCTTAAGAAAAAGTCTTCGCCATGACTCAAGTTGAAAAAATACGAAATTCACAGGTTCTCAAGATCAATGCTACGATTTTAAGCTTGCTCAACTTGGAATTCCTAATTTATCATCCTAGACTGATGTTACGGAAATCCACTATTCATTACTATCGAAACGACATTCGTTGTTATCTTTGTGTCTGGGTTACTCTCATTTTACATACATTATACATGATCAGCAAAGGGTAAAAGTGTAATACACATATAAGAGAACAAATTGTCACGACTTAGAGTTACAAGGATTGAAGGGCATAGTAATCGTTAATCAAGTTTTCTCCAAATTTTTATATGCACATTAAGTACAGTCCTTAAGACTTCATTTAGCATTTTCCGTAATAAAAAGTTAACGGCTCAAACTCATCAATGATTGATGAAAGTCGTGTATGAGCTTAACTTAATTTTCAATAATCCAACTTAATTTTTATAAATGATATATATCTTATACGGTTACACAACCCACAAATCGTAACCGACGGCCTTCATCGCTGAAGATAACATACAGAGTATCACATAATTCGATCATTGTCATCAAAGTTGAGAAAAAGCTAGTACAACTTTGTGTTTATCTTTACGTCCTTACCATTTACAGTATAACTTTCTATATGTTTTGCACTTAAGCTTTTATACATAAAGAATCACCTAACTAATGATGTACGCATCTTATGATGTTATGCGTATCAAATAGATAAATCAGAGATCGGTATTAATCAAAGAATATACGAACAATACAATTTGATGTCAACAACAACAATAGTACACAATTATACCAAAAGCAACATTTGTAACTGTCATATACGAGTCAAATTATTTATAAGTTTTACTTTTAAATTTGGTTTATAATAAAATTTATTTTCTTCAAGAAACAATATCCATCATTTTGAAATCGTATGAATATACAATTCTAATAAGAATCATGATGATGACCATTAACAACACTTTCAGTGTGGTTTAATAACGTACAATTAAGGCTCCTATTGTCACCCTTTAAATTAAATGATTTTGGGATGACCATAGTGGCGAAGCCGCCTTAGGTGTAGGATGGGCCGTGGCTCGCTCTGGACTTCGATTTTTTAACATTTAGCATAAATTAAACTTGATATATGGTTTTTATATGACTTTTGACTTATTATTGTTTATTTGGTTCATCACGAACAGATTTCCTAATTCTGCCACTGGATGACCCATTTACAATGAGCCGACTCTATTTACATCGATGATAATAACAAAACAGTTTTTCTGTTTACCACAAATCTTCCACCGAATAAGTTTTCTATAGAAACCACAAAATTATTTATGTTTCTTGTTTTTTCCAAATAAAATCGAAAAAATGAAGAATGCCATAGTTTAAAACCACAGATAACAGACAAAGAATGGAACCCGCTAAAACGGCAATCCAATCGTTGGCCACAGCTGTTTAAACAACCCCACATTTTACATATCACAACACACCCTGTCAGCCTGTCTTAACAACATTCGGGCAGTTCGGTCAGCCCATTTCTAAAGACAAAGAAAAAAAATCTCCTTCACCACGCCTATATTAATCCCTTAACTTCCACAACTTATTTCACAACTCAAAACTATCAAAACAAATTCTATTCTCTTCACTCCCTTTTGATATTCAATTTTCATATTCACATTCCATATTTACTTACACAAATGGCATCAATGAACATGAAGCTATTCGCCGCCGTCATTGTTATGCTCATGACAATATCTACTATTAGCAATGTAGCTGCTCAAGAAGCCCCGGCTCCTGCCCCTGGTCCAACTTCAGACGCTAGCCTTTTTGTTCCAACCGCTGTTGCTTCTCTCGTTGCGTTATCTTTCGGATTCTTGTTTTAAATCATTATGTCTAGAAATATGTTTTGTTTTGTTTTTGTGACGAGTTGAGTTGATATGTTTTGCAAGTGACCGCACTTTGCTTATGTACCATATTGTTTCTATTTTATTTTTATATGTGAAATCATTCTTTATGTGAATTGGCACGTAATTCTTTGATAATATTCTTTATATATACACTAATAATTCATTGTGATTGTGATATCAAAATTTTGTTTAACCATCCATAACAATATATGTTTTAAACAATTGTACGTTATACAGTAAAATATATATATATAACATAACAATATATGTTTTAAACAATTGTACGTTATACAGTAAAATATATATATATAACATAACAATATATGTTTTAAACAATTGTACGCTATACAGTAAAATATATATATAACTTTTTGTGAATGAGGGTAAAATGTGTGGATTTATCACTACCCTTAATGTATATATACGCTCTTTCTATATGTACCATATTGTTTCTATTTTATTTTTATATGTGAAATCATTCTTTATGTGAATTGGCACGTAATTCTTTGATAATATTCTTTATATATACACTAATAATTCATTGTGATTGTGATATCAAAATTTTGTTTAACCATCCATAACAATATATGTTTTAAACAATTGTACGTTATACAGTAAAATATATATATATAACATAACAATATATGTTTTAAACAATTGTACGCTATACAGTAAAATATATATATAACATAACAATATATGTTTTAAACAATTGTACGTTATACAGTAAAATATATATATATAACATAACAATATATGTTTTAAACAATTGTACGTTATACAGTAAAATATATATATATAACATAACAATATATGTTTTAAACAATTGTACGCTATACAGTAAAATATATATATATAACATAACAATATATGTTTTAAACAATTGTACGCTATACAGTAAAATATATATATAACTTTTTGTGAATGAGGGTAAAATGTGTGGATTTATCACTACCCTTAATGTATATATACGCTCTTTCTATTTCTTCTCTTTCTATTTCTTGTTTTATGTTATTTGTTCTATTTCTTCTCTTTCTATTTCTTCTCTTTCTATTTCTTCTCTTTCTATTTCTTCTCTTTCTATTTCTTCTACCCTTAATGTATTGCTCTTTCTATTTCTTCTCTTTCTATTTCTACGTGTTGTTAATCATGTTTGATTTTAGAGAATGTTATTTGTTACATTAATACTTGATGATACTTACGAATAACGAATATTAGCATAGATAAAGACACAAGATTAGATAAGAACAAATAACATTTCTCATAACTACTTTACAAAGCGATTAAATTTGATGAATGTGTGGTTTACATTGTGAATTTTATGATATTCTTGACATCACATGTATTTCTCGATTGCATATAATCATAGTGGGAGATATTTTGGTCTGTCACATGGTATTTTCTGTAAATAATTTATCTTGTGTAGCTGGAAAGGGACCGTATATGTGATATTGTGATCCATAGTATTGTTTGCTCCATTATTTATGCTAGTGAAAGGAGAAAAAACACGTATCCTTTTAAAGTTTTTAAATGGTTGAAATGTATACAAATCCGTTCTTAAACACAAAACTAGTTGTGGAGAGTATCATATCCATATGACATGTGATGTATACAATTTTTTTATATGACAAAAGATTTTGTGTATATGTGATGTATACAATTTTTTTATATGACAAAAGATTTTGTGTATATGTGATGCATACAATTTTTCCGTGATGGTTGTGGTTGTGTCGTCCCACTGTTCATTCTCATCGTTGCAATTAGTATTTTCAGGTGAAAAAAATCGACGAGTTACCGCTTCTATCTAGAGGCAGTGGTAATTTAGATCCGATTTTGAGACTAGTTTTAGAAATAATCCGTAATTTGCCGGTGTAAAATCAAAGGATGGTAACTTTTGCATCCTCTAATAAATTGCACCTAGGTTGGATTATCCGTAACTTGTTCCAAACATATCCGAGCCTCGTTTTTTTTATACATAATGTTGTTTGTTTTATAAGTATGTTTTATATATTTTTGTGTTAAATTAAAAAAAAAAGTGATGAGGTATTGTTGGTAGTGATATATTAATTTGGTAATCAGTTTAAAATTGTTGAACTAGCGATGAAGACTTGAAGTGATCAAAATAACGAGTAGTGAGGTATGTTTTGATAGTCTTAAAAGTTAAAACAATTAACTAATTTGCAAAGTAGGTTACTACTACTTAGTACTTAGTTTGTTAGTGCTTGGTGTGATGTTAGTAATTTAGTGTAATTGAGGGATATGGTTATAACACTTGGATATGGGTTTGGAGGTACGGAGTGTACACCCATTATGTGAATGACATCCCGGACCCAAAAGCGGATATTATTTATCCGTAAATACTTTTACCTAATTTTGTTAGGTTTTGATCAAATGATTAATGGTGGCCCCTAGTGTTTATGGCTTTATATCTTTTGGTTAGTTAACAAATAATTAATGGTGGCACCTAATGCATTTTTGTTTGCTTCTTGTGATTCCATGTTCCGTGAATATGTACTAGTAATATATATATGGGGGTATGAAATGAGAATAGCAGGGATTTTTGTATGTAGTTTTAATCTCACAATATATTTGATATGATCAACTAGTATAGTTGATGAGCATGTTTGGGTGTCTCTAAATTATAGAGAAAATATACATGAGAAGATAGTTAAAACACGAAGTGCTTTCTAGCGAACGGGTTCTTGATTTCTGCTAAAATCTTGAACGTAACTCTTTGTATTATCCCAAAACAAAATTCGTGTAACCCAGGCAGATAGGGTCGAATTGTTGTTTTCGGAAAGTGATATCACGATACAAAGAGATATCCGGTCCAATTGATTTCTAACCCTTTTATTTCAGGAAATTCCTCCAACAATCGAAAACAACAATTCTTGTGAAATCAATGGCGAATACGATGAAGCATATGATGACAAATTTCTCCAAGCTCGATAAGTTTGAAGGAATGGATTTTCGTAGATGGCAGAGGAAAATGCATTTTCTCCTCACCACTATGAACGTGGTTTATGTGCTGAGCACGCCATGTCCAGAAGATGGTGATGATGCTACTATGGATCAAATTCGAAAAAGGAGCAAATGGGAGAATGATGACTACATTGCTCGAGGATTAATCCTCAATGGTATGTCTGATGCTCTTTTTGATATTTACCAAAACCATGCTTTTGCTAAAGGACTATGGGACTCTTTAGAGACCAAGTATATGACCGAGGATGCCTCTAGTAAAACGTTCCTTGTGAGTAATTTTAATAATTACAAGATGGTCGATTCTAGACCAGTCATGGAACAATACAATGAGCTCATTCGCATACTTGGTCAATACACACAACATAAAATGAATATGGATGAGACTATTCAAGTCTCTAGTATCATTGATAAACTCCCTCCGTCGTGGAAAGAATTTAAACATTCTTTGAAACACAAAAAGGAGGAGTTAACTCTTGTTGAGTTGGGCAGTCATTTGCGTATTGAGGAATCCCTCAGGGCGCAGGATATTGACAAGCCAAAAAGCAACAATGTTGCTGGTACGTCTTCGGTCAATATGGTGGAACATAAAAAGTCCACCGGATATAATGGCAAGAAGGGGAAACGTAAACATCAAGAAACTAACAAAGCTGGTCCCAATAAAAAGACTAAATTGACTTGTTGGAAGTGTGGCAAATCTGGACACTTGAAACGGGACTGCAGAGTTAATATTGGTAATAAAAATACCAATGGATCTGGCACAAGCGGTTCGGGAAATGGTTTTAACAACCAAAACTCGAAAGGTCAGTATATATATAATAATTCATTTGAGAATTATTATGTTTCATATATAACTGAGGCTTATTTTGTGCAGGATGATGATGTTGCGTGGTGGGTTGACTCGGGTGCTAATACCCATGTGTGCAAGAATAGATGTTGGTTCAAGACTTACGAGTCGGTGACTGAAGGATCTGTTCTTCATATGGGAAATGAGTCAACATCCCCAGTTCTAGGACGTGGAAGTGTGGATTTGATTTTTAGTTCTGGAAAAGTTGTTTCTTTATTTAATGTTTTGCATGTACCACAAATTCGTAAAAACTTGGTTTCTAGTAGTATTTTAAATAATTGTGGTTATAAACAAGTTATTGAATCTGATAAGTTTGTTTTGTCAAAACATGGCTTGTTTGTTGGTTTTGGGTATTTATGCAATGGAATGTTTAGGCTTAACATTAATCACGAAAATGTCAACTATGCTTTTATGTCAACTTCTAGCATAAATGATTCTACTCTTTGACATGCTAGACTAGGACATGTACACTTTAAAAGAATGCAAGATATGTCTAAAGATGGATTAATACCGGCTTTTGACATGAACAATGAAAAGTGTAAAACTTGTATGTTGACAAAGATTACCAAGAAACCATTTCAAAATGTGAAACGTAATTCTGAAATTTTGGAATTAATACATAGTGATTTATGTGATTTGCATGCAACTCCTACTTTAGGGAATAATAAATATTTTGTGACTTTTATTGATGATGCTTCTAGATATTGTTATGTTTATTTATTACATACTAAGGATGAAGCATTAGATAAATTTAAAATATTTAAAACTGAAGTAGAATTGCAACAAAAGACTTTGATAAAAAGGCTTAGAACGGATAGGGGAGGTGAATATATTGATCAAACATATTTCCAATCCGTTGGGATTATCCATGAGACTACAGCTCCATATACACCACAACAAAATGGTATATCAGAAAGAAAGAACAGGGTCCTTAAAGAAATGGTTAATTCCATGTTATCCTATTCAGGTTTAAGTAATGGTTTTTGGGGGGAAGCTGCGCTTACAGCTTGTTATTTGCTTAATAGAGTTCCTAACAAAAGGAACAAGATTACACCTTATGAACTTTGGAATAAAAAGAAACCAAACTTGAATTATCTTCGGGTATGGGGTTGTAGGGCTGTTGTAAAACTGCCTGATCCCAAGAAGAAAAGTTTAGGTGAAAGAGGTATAGATTGCATATTTATTGGATATGTTGAACATTCCAAGGCTTATAGGTTCTATGTTATCGAACCTAATGATTCATATGCGGTTCATTCCGTAATTGATTCAAGGGATGCAATCTTTGATGAGAATCGTTTCTCATCTATACCTAGACCAAAGGATATGGTTCCTAGCTCCAATGGAACCAATAAGGATTGTAATGTTGAAGTCTCTGAAAAGACTGATGATCAGTCACTTGAGCTTCGAAAAAGCATAAGAGAAAGGAAACCTAAATCATTTGGACCAGATTTTCAATTATACTTAATTGAAGGTTCCAGGGATGAAGTTTCAACCCAATATTCCTATTGTTTCAATGTTGAGGATGATCCTAAAACATTTGATGAAGCAATGAAGTCTCAGGATGCTGCCTTCTGGAAAGAAGCAATCAATGATGAGATGGATTCCATCATGGGCAACAACACTTGGGTGTTGGCTGATCTACCTCCTGGTTGCAAACCATTGGGTTGCAGATGGATCTTCAAGAAGAAGATGAAGGTAGATGGAACTATTGAAAAGTTCAAGGCAAGGTTGGTCATTCAAGGCTTTAGACAAAAGTCTGGAATTGACTATTTTGATACTTACGCTCCAGTGGCTCGTATCTCTACCATTAGACTGCTGATTGCTTTGTCAGCAATTCACAATCTGGTCATTCACCAGATGGATGTAAAGACAGCATTCTTGAATGGTGACCTGGAAGAGGAGGTTTATATGGACCAACCTCAAGGCTTCATCATGTCTGGTAATGAAAGCAAGGTGTGCAAACTTGAGAAATCCTTGTATGGATTAAAACAAGCACCTAAGCAATGGCATCAAAAGTTTGATGAAGTGGTTTTGTCAAATGGTTATCATTTAAACCAAGCTGACAAATGTGTATATAGCAAATTTGATGATTCTGGTAAAGGAGTTATCATTTGTCTATATGTTGATGACATGCTGATCTTTGGGACTAATCAAAATCAGGTTGACTTAACAAAAGAATTTTTGTCATCAAAATTCTCCATGAAAGATATGGGGGAGGCTGACGTTATCCTTGGTATAAGGATCAAACGTGAAAGCAATGGAATTTCTATTTCTCAATCTCATTACATTGAGAAGGTTCTAAAGAAATTCAACTGCTTTGATTGTACTCCGGTGAGTACACCTGTGGATCCAAGTATGAAGCTAATGCCTAATAAAGGTGAAGCTGTATCACAACTTGAATATTCCAGGGTGATTGGCTGCTTGATGTATGCCATGACTTGTACAAGGCCTGACATTGCATTCGCTGTGGGAAAATTGAGTAGGTATACTAGTAATCCTGGCACTCATCACTGGCAAGCAATTAGGCGGGTACTGAAGTATTTGAAGAAAACTATGGATTATAGTTTATCTTATACTGGGTTTCCTTCGGTTCTAGAAGGGTATACTGATGCGAGTTGGATAACCAATGTTGAAGATCATTCTTCTACATCTGGTTGGGTATTCTTGCTTGGGGGAGGTGCTATCTCATGGGCTTCCAAGAAGCAAACTTGTATTACAAACTCAACAATGGAATCTGAATTTGTTGCACTGGCTGCTGCTGGTAAAGAAGCAGAATGGCTAAGAAACTTGATTTATGAGATTCCATTGTGGCCTAAACCTATAGCACCCATTTCTATTCATTGTGATAGTGCTGCTACATTGGCAAAGGCTTATAGCCAGATGTACAATGGGAAGTCTAGACACTTAGGTGTTAGACATAGCATGATTCGTGAACTTATCATGAATGGGGTGATTTCTATAGTGTTTGTAAGATCACAACAGAACTTAGCTGATCACTTGACGAAGGGATTGGCTAGAGACTTGGTTAATAAGTCTGCTGAAGGGATGGGTTTAAAGTCCACCTAAATTTCTAATTGTAAGATACCCAATTCCCTTTTGATATTAATCAAAAGTTGAATTCAATGTGGAAAGCTTATACTTAGAAATTGGAGCACATAATTTTACAAAGCATCCCAAGGTATGTGCTCGGACCTGCTGATGGTTAGGTTGAAGTATAGCTTCTTAATAGTTCCTTTGAAAAAGTGCAATAGCAGATGTATGAATAAAGTAGAACTACCTATATGAATGTGAAGTTTTGCCGCTTCAAGAAAGCTTTGGACTTTTAGCTTTGGATACTTTCATGAATGGATATGGACGCATGGCTTGTATAGCGTCAGGATAGCTTTAAAGTACTTGAAAGCTTATGTGTATATTATTTTCAGGTATTCAAATGGGTTGAAGGGTTCAATTCTTAGAACACCCCGATTCTCGAATATTTGGAATGTGTAATTTACTAAAGTGAAAATTCAATCCTCGTGACATTTTCATTTACGCATAAGTTTTTTGTTCTGGTAATTTTCTCATGTATAGGAATTACACTAAATTGGGGAGGATTGTTAGTAATTTAGTGTAATTGAGGGATATGGTTATAACACTTGGATATGGGTTTGGAGGTACGGAGTGTACACCCATTATGTGAATGACATCCCGGACCCAAAAGCGGATATTATTTATCCGTAAATACTTTTACCTAATTTTGTTAGGTTTTGATCAAATGATTAATGGTGGCCCCTAGTGTTTATGGCTTTATATCTTTTGGTTAGTTAACAAATAATTAATGGTGGCACCTAATGCATTTTTGTTTGCTTCTTGTGATTCCATGTTCCGTGAATATGTACTAGTAATATATATATGGGGGTATGAAATGAGAATAGCAGGGATTTTTGTATGTAGTTTTAATCTCACAATATATTTGATATGATCAACTAGTATAGTTGATGAGCATGTTTGGGTGTCTCTAAATTATAGAGAAAATATACATGAGAAGATAGTTAAAACACGAAGTGCTTTCTAGCGAACGGGTTCTTGATTTCTGCTAAAATCTTGAACGTAACTCTTTGTATTATCCCAAAACAAAATTCGTGTAACCCAGGCAGATAGGGTCGAATTGTTGTTTTCGGAAAGTGATATCACGATACAAAGAGATATCCGGTCCAATTGATTTCTAACCCTTTTATTTCAGGAAATTCCTCCAACATGCATCTACTTCTTTGTATTCACTGTTAAAGATCTTTTGGAGTTTCACGAATTGTCGAAAAAGAACATAAAAGATAAGCTGGAACTTAAAGGTATCATTATGATTGTTGTCAATGTATCTGGACGTCCAAGAACTAGAAGAAGCTAGTTTGCCAATGTTGATGTGATTTTTTTTACAGCGAGTTAATAGTTACTAGGATGAAACTCAGGATTCTCGAAAACTCCCCTAATAATCCACTCCTACAAATATAAGAAGTGAGATTCAGGGGCGTAGCTAGGTAGGGGCCGGGGGGGGCGCCCGACCCCCCGGAATTTTTTTTGCGATGTAGGGGTATATTGTTTTCGTGTAGAAAAATTTCGATATACTCAGTTTCGACCCCCCATTTTAATAGCGTTAGGAAAAAAATAGCGTTAGGAAAAACAAAATTTAGATCCCGACCCCCCACTCAAAAATTTCTAGCTTCGCCACTGTATTCGCCTGGTGGATTTCCCTATGATCTAAGACCTTAACAATGTGAATATTAATATGATTATTCAAAACATCATGACTCTCGGTTTCTTTGGTATAAAAATAGAGCAAACAAATGGTGTAATTTTAATTTGATGTAAATTCCTGTGTTAAATAATATTTAACCATCAAGAAAAAAAAAATAGTATTTACGAAGAATAAGGGGATAAGGAGTGGTTAAGTTGATTTTATGAACCCTCCCAAAATCATCCAATACTATTTATCCACCTCACTTTACCTTTTCAACCCTCCCACTCAACCTCCTCCCAACTTTTTTTTAGTGGCATTCCATAAAATTTTCAACCCTCCCAACTTTTTTTTTCTTTTTTAAATAAATAAAAAACATAACATTTTATTATTAAAACACAACATATTATAAATAAAAACACAATACTACATTTAAAACAACTAAAAAAAACAACACTTCAACATACTAAAACATACTAAATTAAATCTTCAATCGGTGGTGGTTGAAAAGCCGGGTCATCGAGGTATGCCAAATCTAGACCCGATACATGCTCTGTAAGATCATAGCGGAGACGATGATGGACGTTTTCGTCATGCAACTCCGGTAAAACGCTAGGATCATACACTATCGGTGTCGGTGGGTCCATTATATGAACCGGTGAAATTGCCCTCCCGTCGTCCTTAATGATGAACTACCCGTGGATAAGTCGGGAAGCATAGGCGGGAGGATCATCTCGTTGGTGGAAGATGAACTAGACATTTTTTTTAGATTGTATGTGAAAGTGTGTGTGTTTTTTTTTGAATATGTTGTTGTGATGTTTGAAAAGGAAGAAGAGTTGTTTAAATAAAGGTAAAAAAGGGATAATTTTTTTTATTTTTTTTTTTAGCTGAAAAACGGCTAGTTTTGGTCAAAAGGGACCCACCCCAACGTTCCTAAATGCACGCTCCCCCTCACAATTTGATTTTATGCCAACCGGTTTCACATACCTTCACCTAGGGGTGAGCAAAAACTGAACCGAAAACCGAAAAAACCATGAAAACCGAAAAATCCGAACCGAAAAGTATTGTTCGGTTTTGGTTTCTAATGAAAAACCGAACCATAAAAACCGAACCGAACCAAAAATATATATTGTTTACTTTATTTTATATTTATATCATTTTATTATTAGTTTTTGGTAAATATGTTAATATATTTGCATTTTTAGGTGTATATAATAATATCATTTATATGTTTTAAGTGAAAATACACAATAAGATTGATTTGCTTTAATAATTGTATAACTAAACAACGCGTAAAACATATAAATAGTTATATATAAAATTTCTTTGAAGTTTGTACAACTTACTTTTATGGATTTGTTGTTATTGTTGTAGTGTTATTGTTACTAATATTGTTTTAAAAACTTGTTGAAATTAATTATGGTGTAATTATAAGGTATAAACTTGTAAACTTTTCAAGCTCAATTTGACCCAAACCACAAGTGGTTAAAAACCGATCAAAACCGAAAAACCGAACCGAAATAGACACAAACCAAAAAAACCGAAACCGAAAAAACCGAAACCCAATGGTTTTAGTTTTCAAAAACCGAATTATAACGGTTCGGTTTTCGGTTTTAGTCAAAAACCGACCCAAACCGAACCGTACTCACCCCTACCTTCACCCAACCCCCAGCCCGCTAACACCCGGAGTGGTGTACCCGCCGGTTTGGGCCCAAGCCGCTCCAGCCCGTGAAGCCACTCCTTACCCCCTAAGATACATTAACAGTTTAACCCTGTATTAAAATTAGTGATGGGCTTCTTTCTTTTGGGTTTTGAAGAGCCCATAAATTGCCACTCAAACCCTAAATTATTCAGTAGCCTCCTTAAAAGTTAAATCTCCATCACCACTTCCCCACAAGCTGCTATTATTTCTTTCTCTCCTTTCAAGTCTCAAAATAATCAGAGCTCTTTTCTTTCACAAGTTTAATAAATTTATTATGCTCTGATTTTAATTCAATTCATAATAACTTTATTATTATTATTCTCAAATCAAATAATTGTACGCCTTAAAGAGTAGCCATATGAATGCTTTTACAGGATTTCATATGTGCTTAGTTAAAAGGCTGATATCAAATCTGTTATTTATTTTATTTACATATTTTTAAAAAGTATATTTATCTTAATTGATGAAACAAAACACTTTTTAAAATTTGTATCTTAGAAAAAAACTACCTAGACATTTTGAGAAGATTATCTGTTTTACCATCGGTTTTCTTTCAAGCAGTCTAGGACATACATACATACATGCTTATTTATGTTTTGATGTTTTTTTTTTATTTTTAAAATTGCCCTCGAATAACCGAATGTTTGAGATTGATCTCTGTTTGGTTCAGACAGGGGCATATAGCAAATGGTTTCAAACTTATTATAATCAGATTGATTGTTATTATTAATCTGAATTTAGTTTGAAGTTAAGGGAACTTTTTCGAATTTATATTCAGCTGGTTTCCTCAACCTACATTCGTTAAACTGTCTTAATAATTACTGTATTATATAGTGTATATATATGACAAATTCTGTGACTTTTTTCCAGATATATAAATGGATTTGTCAACAAACATATGTATAGTAAAATAGGGTTTAGTGGTTATTAACTTAATATTAAATGTTACAAATGAGGACGAAAGGTTTACCTAACTTTGTTAAAATTGTTTTGGACTTTGGTTTACGATGTATCCGGATACCGAAACGAGGGTTTCTTCATTAACTTTTTTCTTTTTTTCTACTTTTAACAAATATTATATGTAAATTAAATTAATCTTTTTTCTTATAATAATTATACATTACTCTAATACTCATATATATTTAAATTATAAATATTCTATTATTTTTAACTAAGTTTTTAACAAATTGTACGGGATATTGTTTATTTTAAGACAAATCGTGTTTCAAGTATCTTTACCAAATAATTTTGTAAAATAAGGAAGCTACTTGTTGCGGACACAGGGTTTTGAAAAAAACATCAAATGGCGGCAAAGAATGGTCGCTCTTTTCTTACGTGGCTGCTTAAAGGTGAACACCGATGGTCAAAACATCGATTTTCTTTCTTTAAAAAATAGTATTCTTTTTCATATAATGTAACACTGTATATATAAAGATGTTATGATAACAAAGATATATACTAAGGCTTTAAAGAGAAAATTAAAATCGATGTTTTGATCAACAGTGTTCACCTTTAGGCAGCCGCATAAGGGAAGAGTGGCCTTTCCATTGCCGACGTTTGATGTTTTTTCAAAATCCGGTGTTCGCAACACCGTGTTTCCTTGTTTTATAAAATTATTTGGTAAAGATACTTAAAACATCATTGGCCTCAAAATAAACACCATCTGTACAATGTTTTCAAAATATCTTTTCTTTTTGTCCACTATTTTAAAGATCTACACTTGAAATACATATAATATTTATTTGAAATATATATAATACCCTTAATAAATTTAATTTACATCATATACCCTAAGGGTGGTAATCGAGTGGAGCTGTTCACGAGCTACTCGAACTCGTTTAAACGAGTTAGAGTTTAACTAGTTCGAGTCGAACCCTTCCCAGAAAATGAGCTCGATTAGTTAGACGAGTCGAGCTTAAATTTTTTTTTGGACTCGGCTCGCTCGAAAGATCGTTTACTTTTTCGATCCGAACAAGCCGAACGAGCTTTACGAGCTACTCGACTAGTCGAGCTACTCGAGCCTCACTATACATGATTAAAAATATCACTTATATGTTAGTAATTATAAAATTTATTACACCCTCCATTTTTAGAAATAGTTACACGATAGTTATATACAGAATTACTAAATTACCCTTAATAAACACCCACTATAGAAAGAGTTTTTATAAAATACTAAATTTGTTCTTAATGAATTAATTTACACTCTAAACCTTTATTTTAATAATTAACACTTTAAGCTCTTATCTTCTAAAAAATTTCACTATCACAATTACATCAACCTACACCACTTAACACTGCCACCGCCACCAATAGTAACATCACCGACACCACTAGACCGCATTCCCCACCACCGCCCCCGCATTGCGCGGGTACCATGCTCGTATGTTAGTAATGAGACAACCATGACCTATAAGTTTAATGCATGAGTGCATGACAGCTTAACCACTAAGAACAACCATTCTTTTATTAATTTCTTTGCATTTATTTTATATAAAGGCTCAAACTTTAACCATTACTATCCCTTCACTTATGTATTATTTAAAAAAATAAAAAATCGAGGACTTAATATTTTAATGGTGTATAAAACTTAATTATTTGCAATTTATTCCAACTTTCAAGTAATGTGATATGTTTTCTTGAGTTACTTTGATAACTAATACATATCCTTTAGAAAATGTAAACATAATATGTTTTATTTAAGAGATTTTTTTTAAAACAAATTAAAATAACATCTTATTTCTTGAGCGATAAATGCATAAATACAAAAAACTTTTCATTATATTACCATGTATATAAACGATCTATCAAAACTATCATTAGTATTTTATTCTAATATATATGTGTGTGTATAGAGTTAATTTTGTAAAATAAGGAAGCTACTTGTTGCGGACACAGGGTTTTGAAAAAAACATCAAATGGCGGCAAAGAATGGTCGCTCTTTTCTTACGTGGCTGCTTAAAGGTGAACACCGATGGTCAAAACATCGATTTTCTTTCTTTAAAAAATAGTATTCTTTTTCATATAATGTAACACTGTATATATAAAGATGTTATGATAACAAAGATATATACTAAGGCTTTAAAGAGAAAATTAAAATCGATGTTTTGATCAACAGTGTTCACCTTTAGGCAGCCGAAAACGAGCTCGATTAGTTAGACGAGTCGAGCTTAAATTTTTGGACTCGGCTCGCTCGAAAGATCGTTTACTTTTTCGATCCGAACAACGAGCTTTACGAGCTACTCGACTAGTCGAGCTACTCGAGTCATAGACTAGTCGAGCTTAATTTTATTCTTTGGACTCGGCTCGTTCGAAAGATCGTTTACTTTTTCGATCCGAACGAGCCGAACGAGCTTTACGAGCTACTCGACTAGTCGAGCTACTCGAGCCTTGCTATACATGGTTAAAAATATCACTTAATTTATTCTTGGACGGCTCGCTCGAAAGATCGTTTACTTTTTCGATCCGAACGAGCCGAACGAGCTTTACGAGCTACTCGACTAGTCGAGCTACTCGAGCCTTGCTATACATGGTTAACGACTATCTAAACTCGACTAGTCGAGCTACTCGAACTCGTCGAGTTTAGACTAGTTCGAGTCGAACCCTTCCCAGAAAATGAGCTCGATTAGTTAGACGAGTCGAGCTTAATTTATTCTTTGGACTCGGCTCGCTCGAAAGATCGTTTACTTTTTCGATCCGAAGCCAACGAGCTTTACGAGCTACTCGACTAGTCGAGCTACTCGAGCCTTGCTATACGAGTCGAGCTTAAAAATTTTATTCTTTGGACTGGCTCGCTCGAAAGATCGTTTACTTTTTCGATCCGAACGAGCCGAACGAGCTTTACGAGCTACTCGACTAGTCGAGCTACTCGAGCCTTGCTATACATGGTTAAAAATATCACTTAATATTTTGGACTGGCTCGCTCGAAAGATCGTTTACTTTTTCGATCCGAACGAGCAACGAGCTTTACGAGCTACTCGACTAGTCGAGCTACTCGAGCCTTGCTTAATTTATTTTTTTGACTCGGCTCGCTCGAAAGATCGTTTACTTTTTCGATCCGAACAAGCCGAATGAGCTTTACGAACTACTCGACTAGTCGAGCTACTCGAGCCTTGCTTAATATTCTTTGGACTCGGCTCGCTCGAAAGATCGTTTACTTTTTCGATCCGAACGAGCCGAACGAGCTTTACGAGCTACTCGACTAGTCGAGCTACTCGAGCCTTGCTATACATGGTTAAAAATATCACTTATATTTGGACTCGGCTCGTTCGAAAGATCGTTTACTTTTTCGAACCGAACGAGCCAAACGAGCTTTACGAGCTACTCGACTAGTCGAGCTACTCGAGCCTTGCTATACAGTGAGTCGAACCCCAGAAAATGAGCTCGATTAGTTAGACTAGTCGAGCTTAATTTTATTTTTTGGACTCGGCTCGCTCGAAAGATCGTTTACTTTTTCGATCCGAACAAGCCGAACGAGCTTTACGAGCTACTCGACTAGTCGAGCTACTCGAGCCTCACTATACATGATTAAAAATATCACTTATATGTTAGTAATTTATAAAATTTATTACACCCTCCATTTTTAGAAATAGTTACACGATAGTTATATACAGAATTACTAAATTACCCTTAATAAACACCCACTATAGAAAGAGTTTTTATAAAATACTAAATTTGTTCTTAATGAATTAATTTTGCATTCTAAACCTTTATTTTAATAATTAACACTTTAAGCTCTTATCTTATAAAAAATTTCACTATCACAATTACATCAACCTACACCACTTAACACTGCCACCGCCACCAATAGTAACATCACCGACACCACTAGACCGCATTCCCCACCACCGCCCCCGCATTGCGCGGGTACCATGCTCGTATGTTAGTAATGAGACAACCATGACCTATAAGTTTAATGCATGAGTGCATGACAGCTTAACCACTAAGAACAACCATTCTTTTATTAATTTCTTTGCATTTATTTTATATAAAGGCTCAAACTTTAACCATTACTATCCCTTCACTTATGTATTATTTAAAAAAATAAAAAATCGAGGACTTAATATTTTAATGGTGTATAAAACTTAATTATTTGCAATTTATTCCAACTTTCAAGTAATGTGATATGTTTTCTTGAGTTACTTTGATAACTAATACATATCCTTTAGAAAATGTAAACATAATATGTTTTATTTAAGAGATTTTTTTAAAACAAATTAAAATAACATCTTATTTCTTGAGCGATAAATGCATAAATACAAAAAACTTTTCATTATATTACCATGTATATAAACGATCTATCAAAACTATCATTAGTATTTTATTCTAATATATATGTGTGTGTATAGAGTTAATTTTGTAATAACCATCCCACCATCACTGTCATTATTACCGCTGTATTACACGAGTACCGTGCTAGTTACCATGAATAGAAACGATATACCAAAATTATCATTATTAGAAATAAAGTCTCATTTATTGTAATAAAACGAAATTCATATAGTATTTGTCCATAGTCTATTCTATAATGGTAACATATTTTACTATATGTATATAGTAAATTAGGATTCACATGTGAGACCAAGTTGCATTGGTAATATGTAACGTTCCATCTATTGATGGGTTATTCGGTTTAAGTATACACGAATGAGGATCGAGCTTAAATGATGAATGTAGTTTTGAATTTTTTTTCTCTGTCCTGTCCGAAACTCATTAACTCAAAACCCAACTAATGGAAAAACCTTAAAAGGTTTTACCCGGGTCCTTAAGAATTGGACTCGCTTATCTCAACTTTTCATGTGGGCTCAAACTCCATTGGTAACATGTACCGCTCTATAACATGAGCTAATCGAGCTCGAGCTCCTAAACATGGAAACGAACCTCGAACTAAGTTAATCCTACAAGTATTCAACGAAACTCGAACTAAGTTAATCCTACAAGTATTCAAATAACTATACGAGCTTCGAGCTCGAGCTCGAACACTAATGAGTCGAGTCGAGCTCGAGCTCATTTTTGAATATTTATACGAGCTCGAGCTCGATTCGAGTAATAAATAAACAAACAAGCCTAAATATCCTGAAACTCGACTCGACTCGGCTCGTTCCCACCCCTAATATACCCTTAAATTGTAAACAATTACATTACCTTCTTTTACATTAATAACCACACCGCTATCGCCGCTGCATCCTGTCACCGCCACCACCGCTGTTGACACTACACGTCGCATTGCGCGGACATATGACTCATCTTTATATATATATCAACTTGTCCATTATGTTATCATTTCCAATTGTTCCCTTAATCTGCCTATTAGATGACTATAAATGTATCAGTTTTTTCTATTTCTCTTGAAAATTAAGAATAGATTGATTGTCTCTAGGCCTGCTATTTTTTTTAACATCATAGGCCCAGTTTTATTAAGAGGATTTATAACTTATTTAGCCATGGCTTGACCGTCGGTTGTAAAACTTGTATATTTAGATATATTACCACCTATATGGATTTTGGGATTAAAACGGTGTATGTTATTGATCAATACACTCTCTTTTAACGGGATTGGTGTTGATGGTGGTGTATACAGATTGAATGCGTTTTGTTGGAAAGGAAGGTTTGTGCTTTGGTTATGTAAAGAATGTTACCTAACAAAGATGTAAAAGTTTACGTTCATGCTCAAGTCCAATATTGTTTGTTAAATATAATGTTAGAATTAAGTTTTGGATCTCAACTTCGGCCCCAAGTTTTCATATCAAGGCCCGGTCCAGATTGTGTTGCCCTAGTTTTATTTCCTTATTTACGTATCAATTCCATAGTATAAATAGAGGCATAAGTTGTAATCAAAAATCATCTCAATATCAATACAAAAATCATCTTTTCAATTTCTGTTTGTAAACATGGTATCAGAGCCGTTAATTCGGTTCTCATCATCTACCCAATAAACAACCATTAAACTCAAAAACCATCGAGCAATCCTAAGCCACCATGGCGGACGCCGGCGGCTCAGGCTCGGGTTCCGAGTTGTCCTTTTAACTAACCAAATTATTGCAAAACAACATCAACAAGCAACATCAAAACCCAAAACCTTCCGACACCGCCGGAGAAATCGACGGCAGTTTCGTGACAAAGAAATATCGTCGGAACGACGGCAAGAAAAAAGGGGTGACCCGAGATAATAAATTCCATCTTAAATGTAATGAATACGGCATGGAAAGACACACAGAAGATGAGTGCTTCCGTCGCGTTGGTTACCCGGATTGGTGGTCCGATGGCAACAAAAAAGGCACCAAATCGGCCAAATCTGAGAAAGAAAAGAGTTCTACCACCAATACTAGCTCCGTCAGCAAAGAGAACACCAGCCGCGATGGGCGGCGATCCGATGGTATTTTTGGAGGAGTAGTGGCGGCCAGAAAGGAGAAAGAAGAGAGCAATTTTTGGTTGACTGGTAAAGAGGGAAGAAAGTGTGAAAATAATACTGTAAGATCCCAAACTCATTTTAGGAAAATAAGAGAAAATATTTTTATTTATTTTTTTTTTTCCAGATTATCCCCACTGCGGCGCAGTGGGGCTAAACCTGCCCACTGCGGCGCAGTGGGTACCTGCTGCCCAGATTTTCCAAAACTCCATCTTGACACTTAAAATCAACTTGTAACTTCCTAGCTCAAAACCAAACTTCATAATACCACATTTCTAAGTTCAAATAAGTTTTAGACTCGGAAATAAGCATGACAAAAGTATCATTTGACCAAACATTCATTTTACAACCAAACGGGTCATTTTACCCAAGTTGACACATTACAAAAGACGACGTACAAAATTAGAAATTTCGGCATGACCCGTTCGTAAAATCGTCATCCAAACCTGTTACGAATTATTAGATTTTCCAAAGCACATTTAATTGTGATCAATACGTCACTACTACAATACGACCCATTAAAATGACCAAAACTCGAGTCTAACACTAGACATCATAATAACTTTACAAAAATGACATAACAAGAGCACAATGAGCCGATAGTTCCAAAGGGGTCACTAAGGGTCCTATTACCAATACCATTATCCGCATATAGCTAAAACAATCAATATCCATAAAGCATCTTCAACTTCAAACTTTATATTACTTAACTTTCTTTCGCATCCGGGACAACCTATAAAAAGGTAAACAACTAAAAGGATAAGCTAAACGCTTAGTGAATGCATACACATACAATCATAAACAAGTTACCATGCAAAAGTGCATCAATGATAGCCTATCATTTGATAGTCATTTCATCCATATCAATCATAATACTAGTAGGACTTTACCCACCTACTAGTCTTAATCAACAATTTGGCTAGTAGGAATTTACCCACCTACTAGCTCTCACAAATAATTTGGCTAGTAGGAATTTACCCACCTACTAGTTCACACAATCAATTTGGCTAGTAGGAATTTACCCACCTACTAGCTCACACAATCATTTTCAACATGGCCATGGAAATTGGCTAGTAGGAATTTACCCACCTACTAGCTCTTACAACAAATTGGTTAGTAGGAATTTACCCACCTACTAACTCTTACAACAAATTGGTTAGTAGGAATTTACCCACCTACTAACTCTTAATCACAATTTGGCTAGTAGGAATTTACCCACCTACTAGCTCTTACAACAAATTGGTTAGTAGGAATTTACCCACCTACTAACTCTTACAACAAATTGGTTAGTAGGAATTTACCACCTACTAACTCTTACAACAAATTGGTTAGTAGGAATTTACCCACCTACTAACTCTTAATCACAATTTGGCTAGTAGGAATTTACCCACCTACTAGCTCTTACAACAAATTGGTTAGTAGGAATTTACCCACCTACTAACTCTAAATCACAATTTGGCTAGTAGGAATTTACCCACCTACTAACTCTTAATCACAATTTGGCTAGTAGGAATTTACCCACCTACTAGCTCTTACAACAAATTGGTTAGTAGGAATTTACCCACCTACTAACTCTTACAACAAATTGGTTAGTAGGAATTTACCCACCTACTAACTCTTAATCACAATTTGGTTAGTAGGAATTTACCCACCTACTAACTCTAAATCACAATTTGGCTAGTAGGAATTTACCCACCTACTAGCTCTCACAACAATCAAATGGGTCATAGGAATTTACCCACTTATGACCCCTAATAACAAGAACATGATCAAATGCATATACACTCACCTTATTTGCGACCACAATTGCAAGATGACCATAAAACAACGTATTTGCAATCAACCTATCAATTCACATTAAAAACACACATATGGTCATTCATCACGTATAAGGTCACCTAGCCATAATCACTAGCATTTCAACACCCAACCCATTATTTACAATCTTATATTAATCTTGAGTTGGTTCACATAACATGTATCTCTTATATCATTTTCAATTGGCCAAAAGTTACTTTCGTATCAAAACCATCGTTTTCATATTTGACCTAGCAGACTTCAAACAAGCATAACTCAAGTTCTACTTACTCTTTTAACATGATTCCAGTGGCCAAATTTACATGACACATATACCTACCTTTTATCTTTAGTGACCAATATGTGAATTGTCCTTCAAAGGTGACTTCTGGTCGTTTTAAAAACCAAAACTGCTGCTGATGCTAACAAACAATTTTGACCTTACTGACATAAAATGACCATAACTTGAGTTCTACACCATATTTTGACCTCATTCCAGTGGCCACTTTGAGCTAACACATTTAGGTACATTTTATATTCAGTGACCAAGACATGAATTAACTCGTAAGAATGTGTTTTACCCATTTAATAACAGACACTGAATCATTTTTGCTGAAAGATCAGCATGACGCTACTGAATTCAAAAGTTCATATCTGGAGTTCTACTTCGTATTTTTAACCCATTCCAATGGCAAATTTGAGCTAACTCAATAACCTACATTTTCTTTTTAGGACTCAACAAGTGAAAAATCTGATAAAGCAAAGTTTTTCCCATGACAAGGTCAGAAATCAGAACTGTCACAGTTTTCATTTTCACTAACAATCATCAAAATTTTCATGCACCCAACTAGAAACCCCCAATTTGATTAAATTACAAGAACCCTAACTTATGTTATGGCAATTAACTCATATATATAAAAACCCCCAAATTAAGTGAATGCATGAACCCTAATTCTTGAACAAAAATTAAAATCAAATTAGGTTAAAAGAAATTATTACCTTAAGAGATGAAGGAATAAAATCAAGGATTCAAATTACAATTTCTTCTCTTTTTCCTTCATGATTTTCGACCTCCACCACCACCACCACACTCAAATCTCCACTTTTAGTTTCTTAGGTGATTGAAGATTATTACTATTATTATTAATCTTTGAAGAATTCTTGAGTTGTTAAGAGAATTAGAATTTGATTGCAATAGAAAGAGATGAAGCAAGAAGAAGAAGAAAGCTTGGATGATACTAGAGAAATGGTGACTCACAAAACAAAAGAGTGGCTGGCACTCCATGAAGATGCCACGACCCATATCAAAAATTAAGGGTATTTTACCCGCTATCCGCTATAGGTCCAACTAAATTAACCCTATTTTCAGAAATAAAATACTAGGAAACTATTTTAATGTCAAAACTATAATAAAGGTTAATTTTCATTGGCTTAAAAATTTTAGGATGTTACAACTCTCCCCCACTTGGAACGGATCACGACCTCGTGATCCAAGCCACATCCTACGATGACATCATTATAGAAAAGCTTTTCTCTCAATTTCCATTAACACATACGACATTTTCTTATTTGATCTCATTTTGAAATTCGATTTCTTCTAAAAGCACACGCGAAAACTTGGCGATATAGTACTTCGCAAAACGAGAGACGTGAAAGGTAGAATAATTTCTCGGAAGTTCCGTGGGCAATTTCAAATAAATAGCAACCTTGTTGACTCAAGCAAGATTTTGAAAGAATCGTTATACTAAGATCTTAGCTTTGCTCATATGCAAAATCGTAAAACGCCTCACCATGGAAGAACTCTTAATGTATTTCATAACCTCCCGCTTCATTTCGGGTCACAACAAATCTCCTCTTTAAGTCTTGACATATCTTTCTCTTACCAGGCAAAAGAAGTATTCAGATTTTATAGGTTTCATTAAGGAGAGGATTCTAAGTTCTATT